>ARYC01001468.1:0-62275 GCA_000711775.1 Oxytricha trifallax | reverse complement strand
CCCCAGTAGAACTCAATTCCATTAAACTATGGACTGTAAGGTACGTTGAACACTAGCGTTATTCTAAGTTGCTCATAACTCTTCCTTGATTCTGTAGTCTTATGAACAGAAAGATTATCAACGAATAGTATAATCTCTTATTCAGGGTACTTCTCTCTCAGCTGCTCTAAGAACTTAATATACTGCTCTGTCTTTAATAGAGCGAGGATGAATAACATAAGTTTCTAAACCAGCATCCTCGCTAATACCTCCTAGAATTGCCATTGTTTATACATTGACTTTCTAGTCATATACTTCTATATTACTATGCCTCTAATACCAAGATTTCTAGATAAAAGTGTTGAAGGTAAACACAGCCTCGTCAGCATGTATAAACTTAATATTATTAGTAATAGCTCTCTGCATTAATTATAAATATAATTTAGGTTATTGTTGTAAAATGGCAGAGTGAAATCAATCACTCTCTTGATACGATTAACACCTTTGTAAGAAATACCTTTTCGTTTATAGATGTTGGCTATAGACTAAGCAGAGATCTTCAACTCAGGGAACTGTCGATGAAACATAGTAGGTCGTTGGTCTAAAGAGAAGTGAGCCCAATTCTTCAAAGTTTTATCATTAATAAGATAGTCAATATGCTTCTATAGAAACTTTGACTACCTCTTAGGCTAAGAATTTAGCTACTATTTCTTTAATTATAGTGCTATAAGACAGTGGGAACGAACAGTTGATGGACTTCGCTTTATGAGTAGCGCAATAGACTTATAGTTTAGTACTGGTTTGATTTATTCACTGTATATATCAACTCCATATCGCAGTTTAAACACTAAATCTATATACTCTTCATCATAAATAGACCCCAAAAGCTTGCTATTTTTGTCTCGCATTTAATTAATAACCCCAACCCCTAACAAATTCCCTACAAATCAAAGCACTTATAAACCTCATTAAGGGGTTTTGGGGTTTTGAATCAAACATTATTATTGAAAGTCAAATTAATTTAAGATATTAATTTAATTTAAATGAATAAATACTTTTATTGATTAAATGTTAATAACTTATAGTAAATATTAGTATTCTCATTTTTTTGATTGTTTTATTACCTTTTAAAATTAAATAGTTTGAGTTAAATTAAATGTCTATTCAATTAAAATATGTACATGTTTTTTTATCAGAATATTATTAGTTATCATGTATTTTTATATTCATGTTAATTTAATTTTTACTTATTATTAATATTTCTTTAATAGCTAAGAAGATAGAGATGCTGTTGGATGGGCAATTATTATTACCTCATTTATGGTAATTTTCATGAATATTGGAAGATTGGTCGTATTCTTGGTAATTTATATATTTTCAATAATAAAAAGACTTGTGCAATACATAAAAGTCAAAAATGCAATTAAAATATAGTAGGCTAACAATCGAAAGTAAATCAAGAAGCATTAAATTAACAAATAACATAACAACTAAATATTTGAAGAAACTAATTCATTTAATTATAATCAGATGATCTTATAATATTTTAATCAAATGTTACTAAATATATTTGGACAATAATATTATTTTTTAGTATTGGAGATCCTTATTTATTTTATTTCAGATATATTTAGTAAAATTAGAATTTAATAATTTAATTATGTATTTTTGTTTTTGGTATTTCTAAGTAATGAAATTATTATAAGTTTATAATTTTTCTAAATATTTCTACATTAAATTAAATGATAACAGACAATTCTATTACAAACTTTCAAAACACCTCCATGATTCACGATGAAATTCTAAATGATCTCCCAAATAATTAAGAGTAACAATCTTTATTTTTAAACTATAGCTAATTACGATAAAGGAAAAATACTTAAGATGTTACTCTTTAATCTAATAAAAATATTGGTGAAGAGTAAATTATTTGGGATATTATATATTAAAATAAATTTATTTTATTTTTAAAAACAATATTTAATGCATAAATCTATTATATTTTCTCAATGCAATACACAAAATAAGTACTGTACTTAAGGCAGGCATTTATAATTGATATATCTATTCACAATTCTAAAGTCTTAAAATATAATTCAATCAAATGATATAAAAGTTAAAATATAAAATGATAGCAAATTAATGATTTTTTAATCTAGAAAGTATTTTAATAATTATTATTATCTCTTCAAATACAATAATAATGATGATGCTCCTAAACATGAGAAAATTTTAGAAAATAATAGTGATTAAATCACTAATTTTGAATAAATATACAAAACTGATGAATTTGGGATTAACTATTAAAATTATATTTATTTTTTAAATGCAGACCATTACTATAACACTCACTTATTAATGTCTAAACTCAATCAGTATTCAAATAATAATTTTGAGGAAGACTTTTTACCATATAATTATCAAAATTGAAGAAAAATATGTAAATTGATTAAATTAATTAAGATGTCAGACTATAATAAATAATTATACCTATGACTTTAAGTCCTATAAAGTAGGAAGTTGCTCTAAACTTTTTGAAACATATTTCAATATAAACATTTCACTTTTGGGTAGTATCTTGTCATGACGAATCTTATCAATTATTTCTAATATATTTTTGCATGTTTTTTTAATTCGATAAAACTTTTACCAACAAGAATTTAAATGAGTACAACTACTAAAGAAAATACGTCCTATCTACTGTCTCCATATTCAACCTCATCATTGTTTGTTTGATCTTAGTAAATAGTGACAGGCATAGAACCTGCATATAGGTTCACATTTTGAAAAGTCGAGTATTTATAATTTGTTAAGAAAACTTACTAATTGTCAGCATCCTTTACTTTTATAGTTTTGACTGATAAGAATCGATGAATTATACCTACTGAATGAAGTTTGGATACGGTGTCTATTACTATAATCAGAAGTTTTAGATTTAATTACTTGTCATTTTGCATTAAGTACTACCCTAATGAACACTCCCAGTTTAGCCTTTTTACTGATATTGCTTAATTGTTATATGTAATTGCCAAAACCTAATCCGAGTTTTCTGCAGCTTCCATTTACTTTACATAAGACATAATCTTAAACTCCGACCAAAATTCTTGTACTAAGTTAAAATTCTAGTTTAGGTCTTAAAAGCTAAAGTCAGTTTATTTGCCTAGTACTTAATTAAATCTTGCCTCATTCTAGAATAGGATTTACTACTATTCTGACAATTCTAGAATCATTTGTACCTCATGTTTAATGAAATGATTTAAGTTTACTGAAAAACTTAATCTTGCGTCTTCATATTTTTTATCAATGATTTACTTTGGAGCTGACATAATTGTGTCTATATACTGAACACTAGAGTCTTCATTTTGTTATACTAGATTGTTCAATGAATCTTGAGATTAGTCATTTCGCTAAGAAACATCAAAGTTAGACTTATTTGCATTTGAAATATTTTTGGGGTTAGGTCTATTTTGCATAATCTTCTCTATCTAGTTCATAACCTAAAATATTAGAAATTTTATGACTTACTATTTATGGGTAACCAGCCTAGGTAAGAGCATTTTTATCATGGGCGCTCAAGTGAATTAAGAGTAGTTATTTAGACTTGTAGATCTTTTATAGCTTAATCCTGTTGCAAACCTAGCATTTATAGACCCCTCCCTTTTTAAGTTGGATAAATTTACCATCTTTTCGACTATGGGTTTTTTAGTGTCTTTTTAACTCAACCCCTGTGTATACTTATTTGCATAAAAGACATTCATAGAGATTTTTTGGCTTTTTAGATTTATTGTTTGCTCGAGCAGTCCTTCAAGCTTACCATCTAATGTAAAATTGTTAATATCTTGAATCTTGTTTGTTGACAATTATCTAAGATTGATTTAGCTGCTCCTCAGTATTTTATGAGTGGCTGCTTTATATAGAATAATTGCTTTTATTTAAGGACTCATCTCTTGAATCAAAATTTGAAGAAAGTGAAGAGGACGATTTCCTCATATTTAATAGAATTTAATTTAAGTATTAGAAAATATAGGCATTATATAATAACTTAAAACATTAAATCAGGGGTCAGGGGAAAACTTTTTGTAAAATTTTATGCTCACAAAAAAAATGATTATTTTGCTGAAAGGTTACACAAAAGAAATTGAAAGGTTGCTGAAAAGGAGTCATAATCCCATTCTATTATTGGTGAAAGGTTCCTTGAAAGAAGCTGAAATGATCCTGATAATTATGTAAGTTGACATAATTTTTATTTTGATTATGTGATTATACATAAATTTATTTTCCTACTTTTTGACAGTCTTATTTATCAATATTACAGTCAATAAGTTAATACCATAAGTATTAATGGAATTGAGGCTTTCGCTACTCATATATAGTAATTTAAATTTAGGTAAGCATACTTAAATTAAACCAATAGAATTTTTATTTTATGTTAATATACATAAATACTCCAATACAATTTATACTTATTAAAACCTATTAATTAGTTAGTTAGCTTTAGTTTATACTTATTAAATAGCATGAACATGAATTAAAATCGTGAGGGACCTTAGGCAAATATCACGAACATATATTACAGAACGCTAGATGGGAGCCTTAACACTAAATCAGATTGGTACAATCACCTCAAATACTCACGTAAATTATTGTGTCTAACAAGTATAGTTGGCTATCATCTTCCAAGCTATAAGAAAACAAGCATGAGATTCATTAAAGATGTCCTGGCTTCAAGAAAAGAGTTATTAAAGTCAGCTGATGTCATTTATGTGAACGTACCTAATTATCCAGAATTGGGGGTCCTAAACATATTTAATTATGTCAAGGATGATGAAGTCGTCAATAGATATCTTGGTGTATATGATGGTCCAAAGGACCTCCCTGATAAGCATTTCTTTTATGGGGTCTTGGGAACGCTAAAAAATGAATGGTCGACATAAATAGTTATGTCTTAGCAAACTCAAAGAAATTAAGCGACTGATGACTAACAGTTAGGGGAAACTATAGAGATAAGTTAGGAATTCCTTAAAGAGATTTAATCCGTTCCACATTTTTCTAGTAAGTATGCATAAATTTTTTATGTTTATAGAGCGCAAAGGAAAGGCACTGGCATTACTGAAACAAAAGTCATTGGGGAGAAAACAGCCCAAGAAACGTAAAAGGTACGAGATATCTGGTTTTGAAGAAGAATAAAAACAAGGGAACAATTTTTAGTAGACTTAATCGAATATGTCTTTTAGAGAAGAAAATGCAATCATGAAGAGCCCTCCTGGTAAAAGACTTTAATTGTACTGAATTAGTTAAGACTTAATTAAATTAATAATTTAAGTTAGTGTATATTAAAGAACATTAAACTCAGATAAGCATTTTAAGTTAATCCAAACAAAACTTCTCACTTTTAATACAATCGTTTATGTTAATTTTCAATATTGAATCTTGAACTATCTAGAAATGTTTTTTGTTTGACAATTTGAATTAAAGATTAATTAAGTCTTTCTTATATTTTTGTTTAACTCTTGAAAAGATGTTTTCTATACAGTTGAATTTTGAAGAGTATGCTGCATTAAATAATAGAGTCCATCCATTTTGTTCCACATACTGTTTTATTATTTTAGAGTGGTGAGCCCTGAGATTGTCAAGGAATATAGTAAGGTTTAAATTTTTATATCTAATTTCTAGATCTTGAAGTACTTAAAGCAAATCATCAGTTTTTATTGACTTTGGTTTTATTCTTAAACATTCCAGTCCATACTTTGAACTAATTACAACAGCAGCTGCCAAAGTATCTAAATTCACTCCCCCTTTTAATAAAACTTGATTCCTGTATTTATGAGCCCAAGATTTGTAAGTAATTGAATGAGGTTTAAGAATTGTCTCATCTAAGTACACAATATTTTCCCCATTTTCTATTATTTTATTCAATTGTGTAAAAACTCTTAATAAATCTATTTTTATTTACTACTTTTTTAGTTCAGTAAGATTGTAGTCTGTTTTTGTCACTTTGTATTTGATTCCATTTTATTTGAATAATGAGTATAAACTATAAGTTGAAATTTTAACCTCTGGAAATTTTCTATGAAAAAGCTAAGCTCTTTATGGTATTGATAAAAGCATCTACTCTTAAAGAGTTTATTGTGAAAGTATGTAATTAAGATGTTCTTAAGTCAATTAAATCTTTTTATTTTTTAGTTTTTGGCTTTACATAAAACCATTTTTTAGGTTTTTCAGGACTTTTTATACTTATTTTTCTGAAATATGTAAAATTTAAGATATTTCTTTTATGGTGGCATACACTTTGTATTATTAGTTTATTCTTTTTGTCAAAATCTTAGAATTCAAATAAGCTTATAATAACTTGCTTGTAGTTCATTTTTTTACCCATTATAAATATATTATCAAGTTAATTAATTTAATCAATTTACATATTTTTCTTCATTTTTGATAAATATCTTAAATTTTACATATTTCAGAAAAATAAGTATAAAAAGTCCTGAAAAACCTAAAAAATGGTTTTATGTAAGGCCAAAAACTAAAAAATAAAAAGGTTTAATTGACTTAAGAACATCTTAATTACATTCTTTCACAATAAACTCTTTAAGAGTAGATGCTTTTATCAATACTATAAAGAGCTTAGCTTTTTCATAGAAAATTTCCAGAGGTTAAAATTTCAACTTCTAGTTTATACTCATTATTCAAATAAAATGGAATCAAATACAAAGTGACAAAAACAGACTACAATCTTACTGAACTAAAAAAGTAGTAAATAAAAATAGATTTATTAAGAGTTTTTACACAATTGAATAAAATAATAGAAAATGGGGAAAATATTGTGTACTTAGATGAGACAATTCTTAAACCTTATTTAATTACTTACAAATCTTGGGCTCATAAATACAGGAATCAAGTTTTATTAAAAGGGGGAGTGAATTTAAATACTTTGGCAGCTGCTGTTGTAATTAGTTCAAAGTATGGACTGGAATGTTTAAGAATAAAACCAAAGTCAATAAAAACTGATGATTTGCTTTAAGTACTTCAAGATCTAGAAATTAGATATAAAAATTTAAACCTTACTATATTCCTTGACAATCTCAGGGCTCACCACTCTAAAATAATAAAACAGTATGTGGAACAAAATGGATGGACTCTATTATTTAATGCAGCATACTCTTCAAAATTCAACTGTATTGAAAACATCTTTTCAAGAGTTAAACAAAAATATAAGAAAGACTTAATTAATCTTTAATTCAAATTGTCAAACAAAAAACATTTCTAGATAGTTCAAGATTCAATATTGAAAATTAACATAAACGATTGTATTAAAAGTGAGAAGTTTTGTTTGGATTAACTTAAAATGCTTATCTGAGTTAAATGTTCTTTAATATACACTAACTTAAATTATTAATTTAATTAAGTCTTAACTAATTCAGTACAATTAAAGTCTTTTACCAGGGGGGCTCTTCATGATTGCATTTTCTTCTCTAAAAGACATATTCGATTAAGTCTACTAAAAATTGTTCCCTTGTTTTTATTCTTCTTCAAAACCAGATATCTCGTACCTTTTACGTTTCTTGGGCTGTTTTCTCCCCAATGACTTTTGTTTCAGTAATGCCAGTGCCTTTCCTTTGCGCTCTATAAACATAAAAAATTTATGTATACTTACTAGAAAAATGTGGAACGGATTAAATCTCTTTAAGGAACTCCTAACTTATCTCTATAGTTTCCCCTAACTGTTAGTCATCAGTCGCTTAATTTCTTTGAGTTTGCTAAGACATAACTATTTATGTCAACCATTCATTTTTTAGCGTTCCCAAGACCCCATAAAAGAAATGCTTATCAGGGAGGTCCTTTGGACCATCATATACACCAAGATATCTATTGACGACTTCATCATCCTTGACATAATTAAATATGTTTAGGACCCCCAGTTCTGGATAATTAGGTACGTTCACATAAATGACATCAGCTGACTTTAATAACTCTTTTCTTGAAGCCAGGACATCTTTAATGAATCTCATGCTTGTTTTCTTATAGCTTGGAAGGTGATAGCCAACTATACTTGTTAGACACAAAAATTTACGTGAGTATTTGAGGTGATTTTACCAATCTGATTTAGTGTTAAGGCTCCCATCTAGCGTTCTGTAATATATGTTCGTGATATTTGCCTAAGGTCCCTCACGATTTTAATTCATGTTCATGCTATTTAATAAGTATAAACTAAAGCTAACTAACTAATTAATAGGTTTTAATAAGTATAAATTGTATTGGAGTATTTATGTATATTAACATAAAATAAAAATTCTATTGGTTTAATTTAAGTATGCTTACCTAAATTTAAATTACTATATATGAGTAGCGAAAGCCTCAATTCCATTAATACTTATGGTATTAACTTATTGACTGTAATATTGATAAATAAGACTGTCAAAAAGTAGGAAAATAAATTTATGTATAATCACATAATCAAAATAAAAATTATGTCAACTTACATAATTATCAGGATCATTTCAGCTTCTTTCAAGGAACCTTTCACCAATAATAGAATGGGATTATGACTCCTTTTTAGCAACCTTTCAATTTCTTTTGTGTAACCTTTCAGCAAAATAATCATTTTTTTTGTGAGCATAAAATTTTACAAAAAATTTTCCCCTGACCCCTGATTTAATGTTTTAAGTTATTATATAATGCCTATATTTTCTAATACTTAAATTAAATTCTATTAAATATGAGGAAATCGTCCTCTTCACTTTCTTCAAATTTTGATTCAAGCGATGAGTCCTTAAATAAAAGCAATTATTCTATATAAAGCAGCCACTCATAAAATACTGAGGAGCAGCTAAATCAATCTTAGATAATTGTCAACAAACAAGATTCAAGATATTAACAATTTTACATTTGATGGTAAGCTTGAAGGACTGCTCGAGCAAACAATAAATCTAAAAAGCCAAAAAATCTCTATGAATGTCTTTTATGCAAATAAGTATACACAGGGGTTGAGTTAAAAAGACACTAAAAAACCCATAGTCGAAAAGATGGTAAATTTATCCAACTTAAAAAGGGAGGGGTCTATAAATGCTAGGTTTGCAACAGGATTAAGCTATAAAAGATCTACAAGTCTAAATAACTACTCTTAATTCACTTGAGCGCCCATGATAAAAATGCTCTTACCTAGGCTGGTTACCCATAAATAGTAAGTCATAAAATTTCTAATATTTTAGGTTATGAACTAGATAGAGAAGATTATGCAAAATAGACCTAACCCCAAAAACATTTCAAATGCAAATAAGTCTAACTTTGATGTTTCTTAGCGAAATGACTAATCTCAAGATTCATTGAGCAATCTAGTATAACAAAATGAAGACTCTAGTGTCCAGTATATAGACACAATTATGTCAGCTCCAAAGTAAATCATTGATAAAACATATGAAGACGCAAGATTAAGTTTTTCAGTAAACCTAAATCATTTCATTAAACATGAGGTACAAATGATTCTAGAATTGTCAGAATAGTAGTAAATCCTATTCTAGAATGAGGCAAGATTTAATTAAGTACTAGGCAAATAAACTGACTTTAGCTTTTAAGACCTAAATTAGAATTTCAACTTAGTACAAGAATTTTGGTAGGAGTTTAAGATTATGTCTTACTTAAAGTAAATGGAAGCTGCAGAAAACTCGGATTAGGTTTTGGCAATTACATATAACAATTAAGCAATATCAGTAAAAAGGCTAAACTGGGAGTGTTCATTAGGGTAGTACTTAATTCAAAATGACAAGTAATTAAATCTAAAACTTCTGATTATTGTAATAGACACCGTATCCAAACTTCATTCAGTAGGTATAATTCATCGATTCTTATCAGTCAAAACTATAAAAGTAAAGGATGCTGACAATTAGTAAGTTTTCTTAACAAATTATAAATACTCGACATTTCAAAATGTGAACCTATATGCAGGTTCTATGCCTGTAACAATTTACTAAGATCAAACAAACAATGATGAGGTTGAATATGGAGACAGTAGATAGGACGTATTTTCTTTAGTAGTTGTACTCATTTAAATTCTTGTTGGTAAAAAGTTTTATCGAATTAAAAAAACATGCAAAAATATATTAGACATAATTGATAAGATTCGTCATGACAAGATACTACCTAAAAGTGAAAGGTTTATATTGAAATATGTTTCAAAAAGTTTAGAACAACTTCCTACTTTATAGGACTTAAAGTCATAGGTATAATTATTTATTTAGGTCTGACATCTTAATTAATTTAATCAATTTACATATTTTCCTTCAATTTTGATAATTCTTTTATGGGTGCATACACTTTGTATTTTTAGTTATATTCTTTTTATCAAAATCTTTAGAATGCAAATAAGCTTATAATAACTTGCTTGTAGTTCATTTTTTTACCCCATTATAAATATATTATCAAGTTAATTAATTTAATCAATTTACATATTTTTCTTCAATTTTGATAAATGCTAATTCTTCACCCCCTTAAACATTGTCTTAATTTAATTAAAGTTCCTATCAATTATTAAATAATCTAAAATATTTATTAGAAAATCAGTCAACAATGTTGTTTAATGAAAACTAGAAGTCTTAAATAAGTGAAGTATGATTTATAATTATTATTTTAAAATATACTTGAAGATATCTTAACAAGGTTAAAGAAGTTTAATAAATCTAAAGAAGCAAACTTTAAATTTAAATTTTATAGTATATTTTTTTTATATATATAAAACTTGCATTCAATAAGAAAGTACACCACATGATGTTAAGTATAATAAGTATTTATATTAAGAAATTGATAATTTTTGCATTATCAATTATATAATCATAATTATCAAATAAATGAAGTTATTTAATTTATAAAATTTCATTAGCAAACATAAAGTTAAACCTTTATCACCAATATTAACTGTAAATGTTTGAATTAAATTAGATATACTTAATGTTTTTATGTCATTTTCATGTTTATAATATGTTATTTTTCTGAGATTCCTTCATTATTAAATTATTTCAAGCTCTATCTCATGCCTTTTGTAAGACAATGGATTAAACACTTGTCAAGCAAAGTTATTTGGGGAATTTTACAACCAATCTGTCTGTATCCTCATCATAGCTAGTTGTTCCCAAAACTTGTGAGGCATCTATCATTTTTGCAACGACATTGAGTTTGATGTTTATACCCAAAGCTTTAGCATTAAAGAAATTTTATAAATTTGTATGATACGTCTTTATAAATTCCTTATTTAAATACAAGGACTGCAAGTAGTCAGCTTAGTTTACAGCAAAACAGTTCTTATCATCTTTAGATAGATAGTTAACAGCTCTTGAAAGCATTTCGATGTTGACTGTTACATAATTGGAAGGGTCTGTTGTTACAGATCCCACAGTAATGAAATAATGATTGAATTCATTGTTCAAATTTAAAACCAACCCGTTATCATTGAAATATTCACCCTTTGCTGAGAATTCTGGTGTGGCCTCTTACTTAGAGCCTAAAATGTAGAGATCAATAGGGTTTTTTGTTAAATCGTTTGTGGTTTAAGCATTTATTTTATATGCATCTTAGAATGGAATTAAAATTAAATTAAAGTATACAGATTTTATTGGAGTATTATAAGTAACCTTCTCTAAGATTCAAGTAGAAATCATATGCTAATGATCTCTTTTCGATATATTAACCTGTAGATATAATACAAGGATCCCTATCTGGATTGAATACATTACACCATGTTCCAGCTGGATAATAGAATTAAGTTGTGTTTTAGTTTATCTTATCAGATAGGACACCTAACTTCAAAGCATCACCAATCATTACGTTGTATTAAATTTGTTCATAAGCATTAGGATCTTCGGGGAAACTGAAGAATAATGGCTTATAGAAATTTTTCATTCCATAAATTGACTAAGTCATAATTTCAGTATAGTAGTACTTAATTAAACTATAGCGATTGAAAATGGCTTTTTTCATAACGTCAGCGAATGTCACAAATTGATCATAAGGCTTTTAGAACATTTCAACAAATGGCTCCTGTGAAATTGTATGAATAGTGTTGTGATTTCTACTAAATGGATAGAATGAACCAACAACATGCCATCTTGCACAGAGTTCAGGATTTGTATCTTCCATAAATCCACAGATGTCAGAACCAGAAACTGTAATTCCAAACATATTCATTTACATTACACCAGTCACAGATAATCCCATGTATTTTTCTTCTGAAAAATTATCACCAAGCCATCTTGATGCAAATTTACCCATACCAGAAAAAGAACTTCTTTCAATTATAAATGTTCTCAACTTATTATCGTTAAACCATTCGTGACTGGCTTAAACTTATTTTGTTCCAAACATAGAATGAACGTCTAATTCGAGTAAATTCCCACTATGATAGGCATCTAGGGGCATTGCTTGCTTTTCTAAGTCTTCAGCTGTGGGTACATACTTCAATTTATACTTAACTGGATCGTCAGCTTCTTGTCTCTTGTAGCATAAGCCACCACAGAAATCAGATGCTTCATTCATATCCTACCAGAGTCCAGAGAATGGAATGGTCTTGAAAAATTCATTGAGTTAATCTTTCCACCAAGAAAAGCTTTGAGGATGGAAGAAATCAGGAAAGACTGAGTCTTTGGGCCAAACTTGAACAATCAAATCTTCATCTCTAATCTTAATAAACAGATCTTTTTACTTTCCTTGATCGTAAGCAGAGTAGCCTGTGTTTGGTCTAAGAGAAATTCCTGCATCTAAAATCGGAATGTAATGCATATTATTTTTATTTAAGTCTGTTACGAAATCTGGAAGACCTTTGTATCTTTACTCAGTACTGTCATATGTGAAATCTTTATAGGAATCCATATAGTCAATATCTGACCACATAGTATCTTAAAAAATAAATATCAAGAGGGATTTAATTGTCATTGTAACCTTTTACCACATCTACTAATTGTTAAGTATTATTGTAGCCATATCTGCATTAATGCCATCCCAGAGCCCATTGAGGAATCGTTACTGGGTTTCCAATAATCAGATTGTATTATTATTAAACAGCTTAAGGTGAAGAACCAACCATAATAGTAATGTCACCGACACCACCGGTAGCATAAGTTTATAATGCAACTTTTCCATTAGTTTTATCATTCTTAACATACCAATCTTGTGCATTGGCTAATTTATAGAGTACTCCAACCCAACTGTCCTTATTTCTTTTGTACATAAAGAAAGGATGTACTCCATAAATTTCAGACCCAGGTGCTCTTCCTGTTTCGATTGGTGTAGGAATGTCCTTAGACCACATACTGTAAACTCCATCTTAATAGAAAAAGTCATAACTCGCTCTCTCCCCAAGACCAAATATTCCCTTAGAATTTTCGCCTGGTTGTATGTTTACAGTTGTTTATATAACATGCATGTATTGATCGAAGATTAAACCGTCCAGAGAGAAAATTTATTCCGCAGCAGTATTTAATTATAATTAATAAATTTTGAATAAATTATTGCTGTTAACAATTACCTGGAATGGATCAGCTTTAATTGTTACAATTTAAGCAAGATTCCTGCTTGTAGATAATTAAATATTGTCATATAGGATATCATTTGGAACTTAGAAGGGTGTTCTATAGCTGTCGGGTTTATTTGCATAATTCCATTTAATATTGAACATATAGTCTGAATCAATATTTAATGTAACTGTAAGCTCCTACAGTGCTGGAGAGTAAGGGAGAACGTTAAATGTGATTTGTCTTCCGTCCAATTTAGGCAAATCTCCCTTGACCTTATATTAAAAATATAATGAATAATATTTGAAAGTGTCAGAAGAGCATAGATTCAAATCCTTTTTGCTATTTCCCCAATAAATATGTCTTATTTATGAGAATTATAAAACTGATTTATCAATTGGGCTCAATATCAAAACTTTTCCTGCATCAGTGTAGGCTGGAGCCTTTAGCATTGTTATTTTCATGTCAAAATCTTGGACACAAGCAAAGTCTGTGTCACTCAAATCACCTGCATTTGTTATTCTTAAATCCTGAAAAGTCATAAATTAGTCTTAATAATCTCCGTTTCTACCCGAAAAGTTGATCAAACTATTAGATTGAATAGAAAACTTGAAGTAAACATTATTTTCATTCTACTTATCTCCTTAGTTTAAAACCAAGGTACCTGAAGCATTAAAATATTGATATATTTTATATGTTTTATATCTTTGTAGCATGACCATGTGTATCTCTGTTTGCAATAAGGGAAATTGGGAACTTAAGTAGATCAGCTGTTGTCATAGCTTTAGTTATTTTAGAATCTTACCAGGGAATCATACTTCCAGGTGCCAAATGTTTATTAACAACGACTGATTGGGCATCAAGATAATATTTACATAATTTATTGTAAATTAAAGATCATAGTAACCACCTTTATCGTTTGTTCCAATAATATCAGCATAATTGTCTAAATTTACCCATTAACCTGCTGGGAAGTAGGATTATAAATTATAACTAATAAAGAATTTGAAAGTCTTCTATTTGCCTCCAATAGGATCAAGTACTGGTGAAACTTTAATAGATCCTCCAACCATAAATGTGGCACCAATATCATCGTAGACATTATCATCTTCTGGGTAATAATAGAGTAATGGATCTATGCAGGAACCACCCCATTGACTATAATTAAAGTATTAATGAAATATTAAAAAACTTTTATGATAACTTCAAAGAGGCAAGTATACATATGTCTTAGATACTGATAAACTATTCAATTTATGATTAATCAAATCAAACGACTAAATAAAATTAAAAATAAATAATATGGTGTATCATTTAAAGTTTATCTATTAGTCATAGAGTTCAAAGCCATAGTTAGGTAATCTCCATTAAGATAAAATGGCTCATTAGGTACGTCTGTTGAATCTCCATCTTTATCATTTTGGTTAAATCTAGCTAAAGGATAGAAGGTAGCAAGTTATACCCATCTATAACTAAATTTATCATTTGAATTACTGAGGTAAATTAATTATAGCGCACATCTCTTCATCTTTAACATTACCCTTGTAGCCACATATTTCAGAGCCAGTGTGAGTGATGACAAACATGTTCATGCTCATCATTTAATGAATTGATTACTTCAAGAAATCCCAAGATCTTGGGTTTTGACCTGAGGAGTGAGATGCAAATCTGCCTGAAGATGGGAATGTTGATCTGCTTACCACAAATTAAAAAACACAAAATTTTTTATAGCTACAATATTGAGATGTATTAAAATAAAAATTTCCTGTTATCCTTTAGAGGAGATTTATCATCATTCAGTACTGCTTGAGTCCACTGAGCTTGCATGTGCCCGTATAAATTGTGCAAATTAAACTCACTCTCCCCATCTGCGTGAGTACCATTGAGGGATACTTTATAATTAATTATTTTTTTTATTCTAATTAAAGTAAAAGTTTTATGTTTTACAAAATAAAAACTGTAGACATATCAAAGTTTCCATAAGAATTATCTTAACTGTTTGTTTCAAAGAAGTATCTAGGGATAAATGGCAATTTGAAAGTGTTTGAAGTTTCTTCATCTTGATTTGCATAGCTGCCATACCAGTTGGTATTACCATTTTATTAATCACCCAATAAGACTATATAATATACAAAATAAAATATATAAAAGAATATCTATGCTGATTTATAAAGTTAAGTTAAGAAATTAAGAGTAATAATTGTACATCTTTGTTCAGTTTCAGTTGGAGTGGGTGGGACTGGGTCCATGTTTACTTCTCCGTTTTCATTTGTAAAAGGCTCATTCATGTCTTTAATAAATTAATAAATTTAAGTCAAGCCAGATTCCATCAAATGGAACCTTTGAATATATCTATTCAATACCGCTTTTCCACATGTCAATGCATTTATTGTTAAACCAATCGATAAATACTACTTTCTTTCCGTTGCTGTCAGTGTTAATCAAAGCACCCTAGTAATCCTTATTTTTGTGAATTGAGGATTTGAGGAAAATATTATCGTTTTATCCTTGCACAAAGTATGAATCTTTCAAGTCCTCTGCAACAATTGTTGGTTTAATCATAACTACCAATCTCTAGTTGTTTGCATGAAGAGTTGTAGCTAGGTCTTACAAGTTTGTAAAAGCAGTTGTGTCAATCTGGAAATTTGAATCTGATTTCAAATAAGACAGGTCAAGGTAGATTGTCTCAAGTGGCATCCCCATACCTTTGTAACCATTTATAGCATCCAAAACCTTTTGTTATGTATTGTACTTTTAAGAAGCTTATTACCAACCAAGAGCCCAGAAAGGTGGTAAGTTTATTCTGCTGCCAATCGTATTGTGATATTACTGAATGATATCCTTGGCTGAGCCATGAATAAAGAAGTAAGCTTCAATGTTTCCACCTATAGCGATGTAACTTAATATTGCTTGACCGTTATCTGTGTATTTAATGACTGGTGATTGGGCATTGGAGTTTCTAAAATAAATACCAAAGAAGTCATCTTTGTTTTTGCCCTATACTAGAACGAATGGATGAACACCGTAAGTTCCTAATCTTCCAAGGCCGTCATCAATTTTTTGGTCTTAACCTGTGGCCCACATAGTATAAGTACCTTCGCTTAGCATAAAATTATGTGCTCTTTCACCAAAACCAAAGATTCTTTGAGATGGAAGAAGAAAATCAACTTAAATGAATTTATCAGTCATTACTAATGTTTGACCTTAATTTTATTTTTTCATATTCCAATTTAAATTATATGTTGACCTTTAGTAGTCAAGTACACATTGTTTTAGTCAATGACATCAGTGAATGTGAATGAAAAAGGATTAAGAGAGTAGGTAAATCCAAGCATTTCAAGTCTCATTGATAAATCGTTGCCTGGCTTTGGCACTGCTGACTCAGGAATACTGAATCTTTTGTTGTCGTTATCAATTTAAAATTTAATTTCATTATTAAATACTAAAAATGAATCGGTGAGAGAGAGTCTAGCAACTCTATATGATTGCATGTCGAAGGAAAACTTCAAATTTTGGATGAACTTGTTGTTGGCACCTCTTGGAATACTCTCTGACGAAACTCCTAGCTTAGTTGGTTATTTAAATTTTAAGTAATTGTATATGTAATATAAATTGTTTTAATTATCCGTCTTTAAGTTTCTCGGGGAGGACTCTATCTAAAGCAACTTGATGTAACTTCTAATTATATGAGGCAGGAGCTCTGATAACACCGTTTACAGATGATTGATCGTTTACTACATCCTTTATGTCTGCATGATACGGGTTGTATCCAGTAGGGGTATCGGGTTCACTCATAATTCAATTAAAAAATATTACCTATCATAAAACAAAATAAGTATTTAGTATATTCTTTTTCACTCTTTCTCAGAGCAAGTGGTAGAGCAATTGCAAGTGCTACTATGATTAGAATAATAGCTATGATAATACTCCACTTGATAATTTTCTTTTTCTTAGCTTTCTGTTCATTTATTATATTATAAAAATATGGATATAGTTCATCTGTAGGCTAGAGTTTTGAATCATTTATTGGCTTTGCCGGCTTCACTCCCTTTGTTAAGAGTTCCGCCTGGGAGCCATCTTCACTATCATCAAGATTATGATTCATGGTTTAATAATAATAATTACTATATATAAATCCAAACTTATTATAAACAATACATCTATCCAATTTCTTATTCTTAATTAATATTTCTGATAATCTTGAGTATTTTTTATAGAAAGTTGGTTTATTTAAATTTGAAATTAAGATATTATGAAATTAGAATCAGTTATTGAATAATCAGATTTAATTTTCTGAGAAGTGTTTAATATCACTATATCATTTAGATTCAAGCCAATTTTTGAAAATCAATCTTGTAATACTTAGTCATACATACTGGATCCTGTGCCTTAACAACTAATCTATCAGTATCTGCTTCGTAATTAGCATATCCAAGGAATTACTATTTGCTTGAGGGGTATTAAGTACCTAAAACTAGATACTTATAATTAATTTGGAAGCCTTTTGCGTTATAGAAGAATATTTTACTGATATAATCATTCATGTTTACAGCTGAACAACCATTTTAAGTATAGTTAGTCGCTTAATCAACCCAAATTATTTGCATGGATAATTGATTGTTTGTTTGTTGAGCAACAATCTAATAGCTATTCAACTTGTTTATATAGATAAAATATATGAGAAAATTTAAATTCAGAATTTAGCAACATCTAAATAAAATGTTGGTTAGATTACGAGTTAGACCGTCATCGTTGTAGTAATCACCTAAAGCTCTAAAGTTAGTAGAAGTCTTAGAAGTTGGTTCGCCTAAAATGTGAAAATCTACAGGTTATTGTTATAAATCATAAGTTGTGCTGAATTTAATCTCAGTAGCATTTTAAAGGGGAACTAACAAATATATAAACATAAAAAGAATAAAATTTAAGTTACTATAGAGCCTTATCTAATATGAACATGTGCATCGTAAGCCTTTGATGGGAGATAAATTTGTTGACCAATAGTGCTAGTGAAACAAGGATATTTGGCAGATTGATATAAGTTGCACCAGAGACCTGGTGGGAATTAATAATTAGTTGAGTTTTAGTTTAGAGTATTTGTATTAACTGATAATTTCAGGCTATTTCCAAGCAAATTATCATAATAGCTATATATGCAAAACATTATAAGCATGATATTGTAAATAACGTCTTGATAGACATAAGGATCTTCAGGAAACTCAAAGAAAAGAGGCTTATAGAAAGTACCACTTCCTTTCAAGCTTAGTTAAACAAGCGAGGAATAATAATATCTGATGAGTTGATACTTGTTCTTAATTGCATTTTTCATAATATCAAAATACTGAACTCCTGGTTCATATTCCAATCCTTTAAATCTATAGGGCTCTTAATCTATGTTACCATTATTATTATGATTTCTACTAAATGGATAGAAAGAACCAACAACGTGCCATCTTGCACAAAGCTCTGGACTAGTGTCTCCAATAAAACCACATATATCAGAACCAACAAGTGGAATTCCAAATATATTTGTTCTAACCAAGATACCCCTCCCCACCCTCAACCGAGACACCCTTCCCCATACCCCCTCCCCACCCCCTACCTATTTTTTAATAAAATAATATAATAATCTATAAAATCTTTTATAAATGAGAATTTTAATAATTAATCATTGTTATTAATTTAAATATAATTAAAATTATTAAACTTTAATTATAAATAAAAATAATTATTCAATCAATAATATTTTAAAATTCTCATTTATAAAGGATTTTATAAATTATTATAATTATTTAATCAATAATTTTTAAAATTCTCATTTATAAAGGATTTTATAAATTATTAAATTATTTTTTATTATAAAATAGTTTGGGGGTAGGGAGGGGGGTATGGGGAGGCCGGTACTCTGGGTGTTTAGGTTGGGGAGGAGGTATCTCGGTTAGAACATATATTCATTAACATAATTCCTGATACCGAATAGCCCATTGATTTGGCATCAGAGAAATTGTCTCCAAGCCATCTTGATCCATATTTGCCCATTCCAGCGAAAGAACTTCTTTCAATTATGAATGTTCTCATATCTTAATCTGCAAACCATTTATCAGTTGCTTTAACCATTTAAGTTCCGTAGTAATTATGTGTGTCAATTTGTTAATAACCATTAGAATGAGTAGCGTCCATAGACATTGATTTATGATTAAGAAAAATAAACTAAATAAATATAGTTATGATCAAGATTTCTCTAAGTAGGAGTGTATTTAAGTTTATGTTTAACTGGACTCTGTGCTTGTTGCCTATCATAGCATGCTCCAAAACAGAAATTACTAGCTTCATTCATATCTTACCAAAGTCCATCAAACTTAATAGAACTCCAAAGGTAACTTAATTACCTATTCCACCATGGTGTAGTCTTAGGATTATAATAATCAGGGTAGACTGCATCATTAGGCCAAACTTAGCCAATAAAGTTTTCATCATTAATTTTCATAAAAACATCATCTGCTAAACCATCTTCGAAAGAAGAGTAGTTACCATGAGTTCTATATGCTATACCAGCATCTATGATAGGTACATATTTCATATTCATATCGTGAAGCTCATCAATGAATTGAGGTAAATCCCAGAACCTTTCATAATCATATTCAAAATCTCTGTAAGTTCTAAGATAATCAATATCTGACCATTGGACATCTAAAGGTAGATCATTTGCTCTGTATTACTAAACAACATCTCTTAATTTATATGTGTCACTGTAACCCCATTTAGATTAACTCCAACCTAAAGCCCACTATGGAATTAAAACTGGTGTGCCAATCAACTTATGGTAATTCTAAACAACTTAATCAGGAGTTGTGCCTTGCATCACATAAATATCTACTACTCCTCCTGTTGCGATTGTATTGAGAAAGATTTATCCCTAATCCTGATTGTTTTTAATAAACCAATCTTATGAGTTACCAAGTTTGTAAAGAATACCGACCCAAGCTTAAGGTTTATGCTTATACATGAAGAATGGATGGACACCATACATATTCTTTCCTGGAGATTAACCATCTTCATCAGGTGTTGGTTGATCTCTTGAATGCATACTATAAACTCCATCTTTGAAAAAGAAATCTTTGTTTGCTCTCTCACCTAACCCAAAAATACCTTTAAAGTCTTCTCCCTACATCGTGTTTACAGTTGCTTATATCCAGTTTAAGTATTCATCATAGATCATGCCCTAAATCTAAAATACATTTGATTCTTCATTATCAGATCTGTATTTAACATTGATTTGGAATGGCTTATCTTAAAGTGTAATAAACTTGCTCAGGTTAAGATTAACACTATCAAAGTTTGAATTGATAAATTACTCAGGAACTTCAACAGGTATTCTTTTGCCGGCAGGAGGTTAACCCTTTTCATCCATCTTCCAAGTCCATTTTACATTAACCATAGTTCCTAAGATAACCCTTAAATCTACCTATATATTTGGTAAAGTTCCTTGTATGTGAACTAATTCAATTGAGGCAGTCGTCAAATTTGTGATATCAGGAAGTTAGCCGTCTTTTGTTTAGTATTAAGATGCTAAAGGATCACAAAGATTTAAGTCACCATCAGCTGCGTAATGAATTGCTTAGATATCACTGAATTTCACTTTTTGTTTTTCCTTGACTGAAATAATCATAAAATAAAATAAATTCTAAGTGTCTTTTAGTCATCTAGGTATTTAAATACTCTAAACATTCTCTAAATCAGAATTTCCTTATTAAAATATAGAATTCTATTTGATTTATAGTTTTATTGCAAATGACATTTTAAAAAATTCCCTTTTCATTAAATCATAATATTTAAATATAATAAAATTCGACCCTATTATTTAAATTTATTATAATTTACTTAGTTGTTGATTGTTTTTATAAATGGCTTTAGTCTAAATATATTTTGCTATCAAGAATTTGAATTTCATTTTTATAAAAAAAAAACCAAACTAGAATAGTAACTTTTCAAGTTACAACAGTTATTTTAAGGTTTAAAATTATAGTATTGTAATTAATTCAAAATATAAGCAATAATGAAAAATTTATCCTGAAAATTGTTTGCATCAATAAAATGCTTTTTAAAGTATTAAAAATTGTTGTTCTCAATAATCCTATTCTTTAAAATTAATTACTTAATAGTTTAATAAAAAACTATAGAATAATAGTTTATAATATATTGCTTATTTTTTTATATCGTATATAAACTTTCCCAATGAAGTGCATATTATAAAGTAATATCTTGAAATTAATTTTATGTTTAAATTGTTTAAGTTTAATATTAAATCATCATAAAAACTAATTAAAAAGATCGAACAAATTTAAGTTAGCTCTCTCATACATAATCAATTTTACAATAACATTTTGATAATATTACCAAAAAAATATTACTTTAAAATTAAAAAAACTTCCTTTAAAATTATATTTTGTTTAAAATGATCATAATTAAAATAATATAAGTCAAATGATGATTTTAAAATAAAAAAAATAATAAATCTATTTAATAGTATCTCTATATAATTTAAGCATATAAATCTATAAAAAAAATCCTTTATGAGTTTAAAATTTTACATCCATAGATTAAATAGCTTAACTATGATCATAATAGCATGCCTACTTTACATTGCTAAGATCATCCGCATTCACAATTAAAACTTAGTCAACCAATTGATTTTGGCTGCCTCTTGTTCCTGCTCCAAAGAACATCTAGATTGATTTAGCTTAGAAGTTTATTTGATAGTACTCATATTGATTGTTGTTTATTTCGCTCTCTGTTTAACCTTAATCTAAGAAAAGAGTTCCATAGGCATATTAGTTCTAATCTCTGTTTGCAATAATGCTATATTTCAGCTTATAAGATTAAATAGTAATTAAAAAGTTATAAAAAAGATATAAAATAATAAATGTAACTTAACTAATATAGGAGAACAAGACCAGACAATTATCGCCCAACTTTAAATTTGCATGATTCTGCTAATTTATTTCAATTAAAAAAGGAAACTGGACATGATACTCCAGATTGCTCTTTTGAAGAAGACGATGAAGAGCATAAAACCTGTATAAATACATAATTCCATATGAAAGACAATCTCAGATAACCCTTTAAATCTTCAAATACAAATTATTTGCCGCAATCATAATAAATACCACTCTCATCTACAAACAATTAAAATACAATATGTATACCAATATCAGACTTAGTAAAGACATTAACCAAGGTTTATAGAGCTATTAGATAAGATTCAGTCTAAAAAGACATAATTTAAAATAAAAGCGCATTGTATAACTAAATGATTAATGATACCAGAAAATACATTATTTTCCAAATGAGCGAGGAAGAAATAATATAATTTACTATATTAATTTCAAATCTAAGAAAGAATACTTCAACTTAATGCAATATTAATATCAATTTAAACATATCTTAAGAGCTTTGGTTCGTTTTGCGAAAAAATAATATCTAGAATTCTAGTTAATCATTCATAAATGATATATAATGTTAAAAATATATAAAAATACAAAAAGTATTAATGGAAAAATCAAATTGGACCGAAGTTTTATGAGGTTTTAGGGACTATCCTTGACTTAAGCATTTTTATTTTTTTTCGCAAAAAGACTTTCAAATAGTAGTTAGTATTCAATTATGAAGCAATTTACCTTAAAATTATATTAATAAAGGGTGAATGAAGGTCATATGGTTATAATTATAAATTATTGATAAAATATAAATAGATTGTATATTTTATTTATCATTAATTAAATTAATCGAGGAAGAAAGACAGAAATACATTAATATTGATTTGTATCTAAGGAATAATTTTGTCAAATACTTAAAAAAGAGCGCTTTTAATTTAAGAGAACTTAATTTAAAATCTAAATAAAATAATTTTCCAACGTTTAATGCAGATTATCTTTCCTTAACATTCCAAATACCTTAATTCCTTTAGGATTGTAATGATAATTTTACTTTAAAAAATTTATTAGAAAAACAATTCATTTTTATTAATTAGAGATTCCTTTGTCAAATAATTTATAGTATGTAAAATTAATTTATAATTAACTTAATGATAACTTCGTTTTTTTTAAAATTAAATATTTAATAATTAACTAAGAATTAACAGTTTTTATTTATTAAAAACTTTCTATAATAAAAAAATACAAAATTATCTTTAAAATGTTCTTGAGTTTGATTACTTCATGCATACAGTATTTCTTCGTTTGATATAAGAGCTTTGCAATTAATATTACATGTATTTTAAATGATATATATCTAAGATTCTACTGCTTATCAACCGGCTTTTTTATTCCTTCAAAATTATAATAAATTTCTTTTATATGAATTGGCTGTTGATTATCCTATTCATAACGCCTTAAAAAACAGTACACTTTAAAGTTTATTTGATTTTAGAGATCCTTCTATGATTAATTTGAATTAATTAACTTCATTATTTCTTTAATGATAGCATCAATTAAGACATTCATTAACGACCCTAATCATTAAGGCATATGTCCACTTGTTTAAGCTATCAGGAACAATTAAGGAAAGGAAGTTGAAATTTTACTTAACAATCAGTAAACTATTATAAATGTAGAACATAAAATACATCCAACTATTAAGTCTGTATATGAAGAAGTTTTTAATAAATTTTATAATCTTAATTGTTGATTTTATTAAACAAAATAATTTTAATTAAGCGATAATATCGAATAACTAAGAAATATTAGAACTAGTCGTTTAAGCTCAAGTTCAATACAAAAACTAAAAAAAAAGAAAATTCTTATAATTGACTTCTCTTGCTGCATTAAAATCGAATGCGACAGTTAATTTATTCCATTCACAAAATTATCTATACCAAATATAAAGCAAGATAAATGTCTAAGGATAGATACATTTCAGACAAGAAAGTAAATGCAGCCAGATTTCAGTGTTATCTTTAATTAAAGGGTGAATAAAAGAAATTTTGAGCTTATGATTATAATGGATCATTAGTAAAAGTAAGCAATTGACTTCTTTGAGATGTGCTTAAATTTTAAATTTATTAATTTTGCTATTTGAGTGAACTCACTGAGGTCGTTTAAGAAATGATCTAATCTGATGTTCTTTCTGAAAAACTCTAGGCAAAATTAATAACCAAAAATATTGGGAAAACCTAAAATAAAACTCTGGATAAAATTCAAGTTACATAATTAGAGCAGTGTTTAAAGCTTCTTGGTGAACAAATAATTCAATATAAATAAGGAAGTTTTAGTGACCAAGATGATGTTGAAGGATTATACAGATCAGTCAATGAAATCTTAATTATTTAAAATTAAGCCAGTTAAGTATAAAATTAAGAAAATAATTCTCAAATCAAGCAGAATACCCTAAATCTTAACACTAAATCTTACAAGAATTTCTTAATAAATAATAAACATGTAGCCTAAATCCTGGATGCTTTATCATTATACTTTCAAAACTTCAAACTCTTATAAATTTATTTAGTTAAATTGAATTATTCAGAGAATTTAAATATAGCTTAAGTCCTTCAATTTGTAAATGAATCAGATTTTCTTCACACAGTGTCAGTGCCTATAATGTTTGGATTAAATGGTAAAATAAGCATTTAAGACATAAAATTTGATATTTAAAAAGATCTAAATCGCTTTGCAATACCTTAAGACTATTCTTTGCATGGTTTTAACCTAGAAGAATAAATTATCATTCCAAATTATGACTAATTGGATGAAGATATAGGCAGTGAAGGGGAAATTTCAAGAGTGCAAACTGAACAACAAGAGGAAGGTCAACTCTTTAACAATTCTTTCAGATTCAACATGATAAATACAAGAAGTTAGCAATCATTTATAAACATTACCTAGGAGCAGCAGTCCTCTCTTTTAAATTTAACTCAGCAAAAGCGTTAGACAAGAGATGCTGACATAAGTCTCTAAATTGATTTTCCGTGTAATTAACAGTTATAAACTGAGATAATTGATGACAGATCTTTCTTAAATTTGAGCAATAACAACACTAGTTTCACTTCTCCCTAGGCAAATAAGCTGCAAAGATCACTGCTAATTTCAAGCAATAACAGATTAAATCGGTTGCAAAACTCCAACGTACATTATTAATATTAAGTAAATTAAACAGAACCAGTTCACTTAAATGCAGGTGAAAACTTCTTATTTTAGAGAAGTCCTAATAATAATAATATAGCTAGAAGAACTACGAACTAGTAAGATCAGTAATATGACATGAATTTCCTTAAAAATTAAAATTATATGGACTTGATGAGTCGATTTAATAGAGCTAGGAAGTAATCTAACAATTAGAGTTTGAATGTATCATCGATTTCTATAGATGGGATTAGAAATAAAAGTGTTGGAAAACGTGCTGTTGATGCTGATATTACTAATTATTTTTGATTTTATAGATAGGATCTGAATATTATCAGATTACTTTATTTAACCAAATTAAATACTTTATACTGATTAATAAAAAAATCAGAGTAAATTCTTTGCTAAAAGAATTTAAAAAGAAGAAAATCTTTAATAAAATATTTCATTAACTTTTTTTCCAAAAATTTCTCTTTATATAATTTTGTTTCATTTATTTTATTATCATATTACTCATTTAATGAAAATAACATAAAATGTTTATTTGTAATTTTAATTTTGCTAAAAAATAGTAGGATAAATATGAAAATGTGTTTCATTGTTTATAAATAAAATAAGTTAACATATAAAATTTTGATGTTAATGAGGGATAAACAAAACTGGGATTTTTAAAAATAATTATAATTAATTTAAAGTTTTAAATTATTTATAAAACCTAACTTTTTTGAACTTATTAATCATCTTTCCATACTAATTTTACTATATAATCTTCATTTTATGTCTTTAACATTGATATTTTGTATCCAAAACTTTTAGGATCAGACTTCCAAACATTAGAAGTAGATGAAATAAGACAGATTTATTTCACTGTGCTTTAAGACCAGTATTCCAAGTAAGATCTCTAAAAACTTCGAAATTCCCTTAAGCAGCTTTACTCCAGAACCAAGAAGATTCTCTCTGAGAGGAAAGTAAGAGATTTAATAGATAAAGAAAAGCACACCCTACCACTCGAAAGAATTTAGTATTTAGAGAGATATTTAGACCTAACCAGTGAATTGAATTAGTATCCTACTAGAAATGAGACTAAAGAGGACTGGCAGAAGAAACTCATGATGAAAAATGAGTGGGAATTGAGAAGAAAAACCTATTCATAAAGTTAAGCCCAATCGAAAATGAGATCAGAGTAGAAACTTAAATTAATCAGAGAGAAGAAGCTAATCTAGGTCATTAAAAGCGGGAGTCAAAAACTCGAAACTAATTTTGGGAATATTAGAGAGAATTTCTCAAATACAGCATCGTGCTTTTATCCTCGTTCACATAAAGCAGAGAAAAAAATAAATAAGTAAATTTAAAGTCAAACATCAATAAGCACTAAAGACGACCTAGATAGTAAAGATACGGTGAATTTGTTGTAGGAAAAGTAGGCGTCTAGATAAGTTGAAAAGACTGCTTATAAAAGATGGACGAAGGTTTTTAATAAGAATAAGGACTTAGATTTAATAAGATAGAGTCAAATCAAAGTCATAAAAGACTTAATATTTTATAATAGAAGTTACCTAAAGTTAATATTTGACTATTTAGAGGAGCATTTTTTATAAGAATAATTTTAATACAAGAAAAGGAGACTTTAATAAATTTATTTATAGAAGTAAAAAAATGAGAAACATTCCTTTAATAAATATAAAGACATTTACAAATAATTCTAATTCAAATCTGAAGCAAAATGACTTGATGCTAAATTATTTTGCTGATGGATTTGAGTAACTATCATTAATCTAACAACACAACAATAAAATTCTAGATATTTTTAATTATTGTTAATTTTATATTGATTTTAATTGAATGTACAGCAAATACTTTAGATAACCACTTTGGACTTAAGTAAAAATGAATCCTCTAGGATGCCAAATTTAACCTAAACTCTTGCAATTTTCTTTAACTAACTAAAAGTCTTAGACTTATCTTACAATTGCATAAAAAGGATACAAGGATAAACACTGATTTAAGCATGTCCAAATTTATAGTATTTTATCATAGCAAACAATTAAATCTCCATTCTTGATGAGTTCTTACCCCTTGGAAAATTGAAGAATTTACAGTTGCTGAATTTTACTGGAAATCCACTTGAAAGCTTAAAGAAGCCATTTATCATTTTGCAGACATTACTTCTTGATGGAGTTTTAGATCACTATTAAAAGAATAAATTGTAAATTCTCAGCATGACTGGGGCCAACACTATGAAAATGTAACTTTCAGAAAAAGAATATCAGCAAATGATGAAGGCTAAAGACATAAAAGTACCAAGGAATAATGGAAATTTCAAGAATTTAGTTCACTTAAACGGTAGTAAAATAACTGAATATGACATTTTTAACACTTTATACTATGAACTATTTCCTGAAGATAAGCCAACAACAAAACCTTCTTATCATTAAAAAGCCCATAGTTTTTCTTACTCTAGCAAGCCACCTAAGCCAAACAGTCAAAATATCACTATGGAAATAAACACAAGAAATGAAAAGGTTATTAAGACTAAAATTAATGAAAATAAAGAAATTATTAAAAACCGAAATTTGCAAAAGAGACAGAGACTTACTTTTTCTACTTTTGAAGCTGCAAGCCTAATTTATCCAAGATTAAAAAAGTAAGTTAAAAAGACAAATAACAAAACTTAAGAAGAAATATTGGAAGGTATTAAGTTGAAAGAGAGTATATAAAATGAAGAAGCTTATAATATAGTGCTAAAAAGTGAGCACAAAGAATTAAAATTGTAAATGTCCACTTAAAACATAAAATTGCAAAATGCAATAGAAAAAGCGAAGGACTTTCACAAACAAACGATGCGATTCAGTAAATCTGAATCCAAAATAAAAAAGCCAGATGTGCCAAAGATTGAAGACTTAGACATGAGAACAAATATTACAATAAAAGCAGATGACATGAAGAATGTAGAACTTGGAGAAAATGATAAGGTAAACATGAACAAAAGACTAATCACAAAGATATCTCAGTCAGATTCTAGAGTTCTTAAAAGGAAGTAGATGTATAAAACTCAAATCAAACAGCATGAAAAGATGATGTCATAAATCAGAAAGAAAGAAAGTTCAGATTTTGCCTTATCTGAGGAGAGTAGTTATCTAGAGGAACATGACTCAGACTATATTAGGCAGCAAAAACAAAAATCAGATTCTAGTATGGATGAAAGTGATTAATCCACAATCTTTCATATGATCCATAAACCAAACTTAAGATCAAGAAAAGTTAGTAGGTTTAGAACTGAATCTCGAACAATTGAAAATAGTCAATCTCACAAGAAGAGAAAAATTAAAAAAGAAAAAGAACAACCTTTTGATGATCTGGAACTAATTGAGTAATTGTATCATTAAAAAATTCAAGATAAAAGCCTGAGTAGAATAGAGATGAAATCTTCAATGAATAATAGCAGAGATCATATCAATCATAGTCAAGGTAAACTTGATAGTTAAGGATTCAATACTCCAACAAATAAATAAGCACCAACAGCATCTACCGCTTTTACACAAAGTTTTGTAAGATCCAAGCATAACAGAACAAAGACTACGAATTTTATAAATCAAACTCCATTTTCTGTCAACACTTCAATCGATTAAAATGATCAAAGCTAAACTGTTCAAAGAACTTTACACAAAAAATCAGTGTCTACTTCGCTTAATCAGACTACAAAGCCTGCTGTCATAAATTTGAACCTGAAAAACTTTTTAAAAGACAAGATAATCTCAACATCTTTACAAGCTTTTAAAAATCGTCAGCTAATTTTGCTAAAGAACATAAAATTTGCGAAAGACAGAGAATAGTAATGCGCTATTAATAGGTAAGAATTTAACAAAAATGCAGACTTAATCTGCAAACTCATTGAACAAAAACGTGAAGGCCCAGAAGCCATAAAGAGCTTAATTAAGAAAAACTTATTCAATACTGAGATTATCGATCCTAAAACAAAAATGAGGATGATTGAATGTATGGTTGGAAGCTCAGTACCCTAATCTATTTAAGATGCTGAACACATTGCGAACGTAGAGCAAGTATTGCTTGAGAAAATTAGAGAAGCTGATCCAAAACTTATTCTAATATTTAGCATGAAATGTCAAGTGAACTAAATTAAAATCAAAATTTCAAATAAAGTTTTCAATAAAATCAAAAATCATATTGATTATAAATCCTCATGCTTGAGCCTACAAGAGCAGCCAAATTATCTCTCTCATTTAATTAGCTTTTATTAGCCTTAGATACTTTTTCATTGCTATCACTTTCATACTCTGTTATACCTTAGTTTATTTCACCCAAATAATTAGTCCTTGAAAAGTCTTTTATTAAAATTTGATAATGCCTATAAGTTAATATTGATAATGAATATTATTATATTGAGACCAAATTAATGAATTCCAAAGTTGTTTTTCAAAATATTACACAAGCTTATTTAAGGGATAATTTTATTTCTTTTTTATGGAGTAATTTAAGTTGAATAAATTTTACTCCTCTATATTTTTCTATAAATTTATGATTATAATATGAAATACTTTTCTTTCAAAATACATTTAGCTTTAGTACTATAACCAATGAAATTGCTATTAAAATTAATGACAGTACTCCATATAGAATGAGTTTTTAATTAAAAAATTTATTACATTTTATTCTATATCATAGCCAACTTTTGCAGCACATTTGATAATATATTTTTATAAATTTTACTAATATTTTTCTGAACAATGTATCTATCTTATAAATTAGCCTCATCTAAGTCATTCTTGTAAGTCTTAAACAATAAATTGCATTAAATATTATGATATTTTATATTTGAATTATATAATAGTATGAGTTTGTTAGTTTTCCTACCTTTTTTAATATCATTCATTAATCTATTGGAGACTGACATATCACTGTTCATATTTCCAAGTTTAGAATCAATTTTCTGCATTTTTTAGGACTACCCTTACAGATTGGTTCTAATATCCACAGCGATTGCTTCCATATCATAATGAAATCAATTTCAATTGAAAAATAAATTTAGCAGCACTGTCTAATTATTGATTTTGTTGAAGAAGCTTTTATCTACCCTCCCAAACTTTCTAATAGCAAGAAAATATTAAAAACAATTTGAAATGGTTATTACTGCTTCCTCAAGATGAGCACCCATCATGGTTTCCTTATTTTTCATTAGATATTAAGTATCTATCTTATAATTTCAAAAATGTTCTTCTTGCCTCAAATATATACTAATTGTAAGTCTTAATTCTTTATTCATATTGCAACTTTTTATTAGCTTCAAATCCAATCAGTTCTTACTCCATTTATTTCAACTATAATATATTGAGAAAAATGAATTAATTTTCTTGGTGAAATATATAATTAAACTTACGCAATTATCAGCTTCTTGAATTTCGAACTATGCTTCTTAAATTGCTGATTCTTTCTTCTCTATTTACAAGTTTGTTAAGATACTTATTAAAAATAATTGCAAAATATTACCTTTTTATTGAGTGGTTATTGATTCTGCTTTTTTATTGATAGAACTGAGGTAATTGCAGAAATCCTCCTCGTTAGATTCAAAAATGTCAGACATTACTAATTTTACTCACTATAAATTATAATTTTATCATTTCTAATTCAAATATTCTTTGATGCGAATGCTTGTTAAGAGGAATTTGATTTTTTAGATCTTTGCGAGCAAGGCAGACACTATTCCAACCTTTAAGAAGTACTATCAAACATTCTAAGCTAAGGGTTCAAACAAATTTAAATTGAACTTCGATTCATAACTAAATATTACACTTAAGGAAATCAATGGTTATCTCTGCACTCAAAACCCTCTCATTTTTTTCAATATAGAAGCAAAATAATTCGATTCATATATATACAGATTAAAAAGTTAAGGAAAAGTAATTCAAATATTTTAACATATTATATATTTCAATAAATATTAAATATATATCTTTAATGTGTTTTTAAGGTATTGAAGTTTTTACTGCTACTCTCACACCATTGGAGAACTCAGGTAGCTAAAACACAGTTAGATGCCCATTAGACGCCAGCGTTTATCATAAAAACCAAAGTGGTAATATATGTTAAACTTGCATGTTGTGCAAACTGGGAGAGGAAACATTAGGATTTAACAATCTCTTAGAAGGACATTTCGAGTGAATTACAATTAAAATAATCCAAATTCATTCATTAAATATGTTTCAATAACACTTCAATTAAGTATAATGGTTAAACATACCACACATTTCAATCAATTTTAAGGAAATCATATATTTTATTAAAATAAATTCCTAGCAAATAAAGTCATCATAACTATATAGTAGGACTATAAAACTTCGATTTTTAATGTTTAACTTTTGTATAGCTTGATTTTAAACTCTCCAGAGTTTAATTCTCAGTTATTTTCCGCTCTTCATCATTAGGAGCTTTGCTTGTCCCCTGGGATGATATTTAATATGCATCTCTATCTTTTAAAAAGTTTGACCTTAATAAATACCCATTATTTTAATTCACGCCTGCTGCTGAAAGTTACCTATCTAAAATTTATTACTTGACTGTGTTTATAAAAGTGGTAGCTTAAAGTAATTTCTTTGTAAAATTAGCTGGATTAATGTCTTCTTCGAGTTTAGTTTCTTTGCGTTTAAGCTCAGTACTAAAATCTCTAGATTAAAGATTGATACCTAAACTCGACCTACGTTAGATTCTTTGAATCTACTTCAAGTCAATTAACTTCCTTGATTCTTCCATTTCTGAACTGTGCTCCTCCTATATCACACTATCGATGTTTTGGCTAAAATTATAGAAATATAGTATGAATTCAAGAAGTTTTATTATAGAGAAGCTGTTTTCTGAATCTTCATCATCAGTTTCAGTTATGCTACTATGCTCTTCTGTTATATTATTTGAAAATATTTATTATCAAAAGTTACAATAGAATAATCTTAATTCTGCAATTTAAACGAAATATTATGTTGTTTTGTACTTTGAAATAAATTTTAATTTTCTATATAATGCCTGAATCAATTTGGCTTATAAAAGATCCTATAAAAATAATTATGTTAAATTTTAGGAATATTGGATTCTTATAGCTTCTTTTGTAAATCAAGCATGGTCAAAGCTGAAAATCTCGCAATACTGAGTCTTCTCTGCTAATCAGTAGACATTTGACTTATTTGATATTGCAGCTGTATAGTATCTTATTCAAGGAGAGCTTCACTAGAACTTCGTTAACTTAAATCCTAGTTCGTGGTCTGCTTAAAGTTTGGTGCGAAAGGAGGCTGATCAAAAGAATCTATCTTAATTAAAGGAAGTAATAAGCCAGGATTAGCTTAGAGAAAATTTAAACTGCCCTTCGTAGATGGTTACTTCGATAGCTTGGTAGCAAACTGTCCTTAATTCATTTAATAATAAAGGATATATTAATAAAATTTACTAACAAGACTTCTCAAACTGAATTGTGAACCTATTTTCTTAGAGTTATTGACAAACCTATCATGTTTTTCATTCATTATTTTAGTTGGAGATTTTGTTTCACTAATTATTTGATTTGATTAATTAGTGCCTCTTCTCAATGTTCCAGATGCTGGTTCAATTTAAATTTTTTTCAATTCTAAAAGTACTTAAATATATCATAAATTATTTACAATAAGCATTAGAGTTGTGTCTCTATCAATTTGATACATTTGCAACATTCTTATCATGAAATATTATATTAAATTAAAAGCAATTCTGTTTAAAAATTATATTTGCGCTAGCTGTAACTTATTTTGGTCTTTTACTTTTTGCATTTTTATTCGAATCTGCCTTTTTATTGCTCTTTTATAACGATTCACTTGCTTGCTATGTTTAAATTCTCTAAATGGTAATTATTGACAATTTTATTTTACCAATTTAAAGGATAGCCTATCAAAAATCCTCTCCTTATTTTTCTCTAGAATCTTTTACTTGATTTTTTCTCTCCAATATCTTGCAACTATCGTTTATGCTTAGGTTTATATATCAATTTTCAAATCTTCAAAATATTTCAAGTTGTTCTTTATCAATTATAGTCCATAATCTGCTATAAATTACTTTTGACCTCTATAATTTGAATAATTAGTAATTCTCTTAAACATACAAGTATCCTCTCAAGTATTTTTGAATAATTGGTGCTTTCTTCTCCCATATTTTTCTTCTATCTTATGCTTTAACTTTCATTAGAAAGTACCATCTCCAATACTTTTATATCTTAACGCATGCCTTTCTTCTTCATAGAACCTAAAAATATGAATTTGATATAAATTATTTCTCACCATATTTCCAACTTTCTTCTTGAATTAGTAAAATCTGAAATGTTTCTAAATTTTAACTGCAGCTGCTCTGATTTAGTGAGAACTTATCTATTTTTACATCAGCACAACCAATTCTAATTCACTGCTTCTATTCATTTATTCAACAGTAACCCTAACTAAATTTTTAACAAAAGAAATTTACCATAAAACATGTTACTATTTTACATAAAAAACCTAATTAAATGGTTATGTTGTTCATTATTCCTTTAGAATATTACAAAATGATTAATAATAATAATAATAATTAAAAAATGAGTCAATAACTTTCAAGCTAGTATCTCGCTAACCTGGACAACTCCACTCTCAAGCAGAGATTCAGAAGAAGATTAGGAGAGTAAGAAATATCAAAGTATTTTATAATTGCTGTATTTTAGGTATGCTTGCAATAACTTTGGCTTTTCAATTTACTACGATAAAGTGCACAAGAAGGAGTATCTCCCAAGCAGAGTAAGATACAACCAATTCTTCTTCTACTCAGTTCTCTTCTACTTCGTATTCAAGCAAGCTCACACTGTAAGTACATTCATCATACATCAAATAAGAATAAATTGCTGAACAAATTACAAATAAATTTACATATAGAGATGGCAATTAGTTGATGAGAGACAGAAAGATCTCGGCAAGAGAAGATACTTCACATTGCCAAGAACATACAGCAATCCAATTGCAAGATCAAGAGATCATGCTGCTCTCTAATCTCATGTTGCCCAACAAAAGTACATTCTCTGAAATATGGCATAAAATATCTTATGAGCATTTAGTGATTCGATAGTCTAGTGCATATAATCCTAAATGCTTGATTTATTTAAATAAAACTATTTAAATGCATCTATAACATACTCTAATATATTCAAACATTTGATCACACTCTCTTCATGAATTCGTGATTCATTATACTTAATTATATTAATGCAGATATTATAAATTATTCTAATTTTTTATTTTAAATTGCAAAGTATAATTAAAATTTATTCTGCGCGAACTTTCTACACTTTATTATCGCAATGTTCAATCCAAATAGATCTACATCAAGGAACAAAGTAGCAAATGCAAAGAATTAATTTCTTGAAACACCAGGTGCTTTCGAATACACGAGCAAGAGGCACTCAGATATAGGACTTCAAAATAATCGTAGATATGAGACCAGCAGCAATAATGCTCAATTTATTTATTATCGGTATTCATGTCCTAATTAAAATATTTTTTTTAATAAAAAAAAATTGTATGACATTTGTACTTGTCAATTTGTAAATTTTGGGAAATTTTAAGGAGATCTGCAAATAACTGATTAAAAAAATTGACGCAAATATTTATTGAAATTGAAGTCGTTCAATATGTTCAACTTAGTCTTAGAGAATTGTATCTTGCAAAAGATTTATTAAAAATATGACAGATCAATTTGTTACCTATAATAATAATCTCCATCTACATTAAACTCTCTAAATTTTCAATTAAAAAGCAGCAGCTGGGTAAGTCAGTAAGAAAGATAGAAGTTAATCGCCTAGCAAAGGCAACCAAGGAGGCCTAAACCAAAATCCAAACAATTCTACCGCTATTGATGGAAACTTAACATCTTTTTAGACTTATTTAATTGCAAAAAACTCTTCGCCATTGGTAAGATATAAATTATTTTAATATGTCCATTTTTAGAGCAAGATGCAAGCAAATAAATTAAATGAAGATAGTCCTAATAGATACTTGCAGAATTAATAGAAAGATGAACATCCCTTAATGAGGCCTCAGTAAATGTAATTCAATAGGAATCTTTTTCATAATTAATATAGCGAGATAAATACATAAAATATGATAAATCTCACAAATCAGAACATATTGTCATAATACATTTTGTTATTTTTTATCAATGGGATTTTAGATTGATATTTTATTCAATTATAAATCCTATGCATTTTACAAATGCTAAATTTAGCAATAATGAGCAATCTTAATATGTAGAAACCTTAAAATTTAGACACGAATTATTTATCTACATAAAATAAGGTATTAAGTGATAATTAAAGCTAAAGATCAGGCCCTTTTTACAATAATATTCCAAACTAAAACCTCCCACATACATCTCCTTTGCAATCATTGAAAAATCTGCCAGAAGATTATCAAAGAATTATATAAGAAATTGAAGAAAAACGTACAAAATCAAAGAACAGAACTTAGCCCAGTTAAGCTCCTTAAGCTACAGTACTCAACAATTAAGGCAATATAAGATTAGTGTCGGGATTGCCTTTTATGGCGTAACCTTAATTGATAAATTAGTAACCTCATCAATTTAACACTTAAGAAGCTCAAATTCAATATTTAGAGTAACTTTATCAATAGTAAATAATGCAATAAAGACAAGGCAATCTTATGGATCCATAAACCTAAATTTTACAATAGCAAATAAATCCATTAGAACTCCAAATGATGCCTTCAAATTTATCAGGCATTCAATTATTGCAATTTTATCAACAGAAGTTTAACTTACTATAATAGAGCTAGCTTCAAATTCAAGCTTAACAGCAGAATCTACAATATTGTAGGAATACATTCGAAATTGGGAAAATATAATTAATTAAATTAATAATAAATCAAAATCTTGGCAGTTAAAGTTGGCCAATTTGAACGATCTTGGGCTCATTCGATAGAGAATTCAAAATTAGCTGGACTTTACTATTGGCGGTACTATTTTATCGCATCCCTGGAGCGAGATAACTTGAGTTTAATTAAACATCTCTAAATTCATTAAATTATACCCTCACATTAAAGTCAAGTTATCTCGCTCCAGGGATGCGATAAAATAGTACCGCCAATAGTAAAGTCCAGCTAATTTTGAATTCTCTATCGAATGGGCCCAAGATCGTTCAAATTGGCCAACTTTAACTGCCAAGATTTTGATTTATTATTAATTTAATTAATTATATTTCCCCAATTTTCGAATGTATTCCTACAATAATAGTTTTAGCAGTATTAACATGTAATGAATCACTAACAAGATCAAGGATAGATTTATTAAATGCAGCCAGGAAATTAAGGTTATTTAGATACATTGAATACTCCACAAATAATCTAAAATGTTGTGCCCCCTCTATAAATTCAAAATATTCAATCTTACCAGTCACCAATAAAATCTTCACATAAAAGTAATTATGTAGCTGTAACCCCCAGTCCATTAGGCAAGCCAATTAATTTCAATCCTTAAAGATAGCCTTATAGTCCAATTAATCCTAAAATACAAAGAAATATGGATGACTTGTTTTCAGTAATTAACAAGGATGTTCTACATGACTTTGAAAGTAAGAAATTCATCTAAATTTAGCAAAAGTATTCATAAGCTCTGCATATGTCTCCAAATTTCGGTAATAACCTTCAAAAACAATAATTTAACTCTTAACTCGAAAGCCATAGTTATGATAGACAATATTAAAGAAGAACATAATTTTAGTCAAAGGGATAAGCAGCATAGCATGTTTAAAAATATTTAAGAGGTATGCTGATTAGGAAAAGATTCCTGCAGTTCGTGAAAGTTTACTATTTCTTCAAGCAAATTGAAAAGAAATTCATAGTAAAAGACTTGGTAGCGTCAATGAAAGATTCATTCATATAAATCAAAAACATAAAAACAAATTTACTGAAGAACTATGTTCATCATTGTGCTATTAGGATTCAAAAAGTATTCAAAGGATTTTATGCAAGAAGGATTGTAATAAAGATTAAGAGAGCTTTCAGAGGTAAGGAGAAATGCCTAAATGCATCCATAAATGCTTGGAGATTGAGAAAAATCATGAAAACTAAAGAAGTTGAATAGTTAACAGAGCAAATTAAAGATTTCAATATAGCGATGAATGATTTAGTTGGTGATATGTCTGTTGCTCAACGAAAAATTGAATTATAGAGGTCTTTAGAGTAAAGTAGATTTAATGCAGTAAATAAACTTATCGGAACAATTGAAAAGTTATAGATTAATGGATTATGGATATTGTACAAAACTTTAGAGAAAAGAGATAGAAAGTAGAGTGATGTATCAGCATTTCATTAGTAATAAAGGGATGTCTTCAAAGTTTAAAGAAACAGAAAGGCTTTAGGTACATCATTTAGAGGATCTATGGGGTCAAACGGAAATGTAAACAGTGCTCCAAAGAAAGATGGTATTGGCTATTTAACAATTGATAATGATTAAACTTTTCATAATCACAAGTCTTCGATGCAAAAAACAATGATGATTGGAGATTTAGGATTAAATTCACTTTAAAGCACAGCAAGTTTCAAAAATAAGCAATTGACTAATCTATTAAATGGATCTGGTTTTTCCCATAACCCTCATAATGATCTTTAAAATAGTAGAGGCGTGAATGATTCTCTTCAGAGCATAGAAGAAATACTGTCTCAAAATATTTCAAGAAGGAACTTGAATGCGTATAATGATGTTCCTCTTAAGAGTATCTCCAAAGATTTTAATAGCCTTACCGGAAATCCATTTAATATGACAAATAGCAGATTCTAACCAAATTTCCATTCTGAGGCATATAAGAGTTAAGCTAAAGAAATATTTAAGCGTAGGATGCATTACAACCCAAGAGAAGCAGCTTCAAAGTCAAGAGAAAGGAATAATTTCAACAATACAAATAATACTTAGAACAGTCCAGTAAGAGAATCTCCTTATAAGCAGTAAGCTTTGTAGAGATAAAGTCCCACTAGAACTGTTGAAGAGAAAAAGAGTTCAATTAATTTCACTTAAAGAAATGGAAATGCTTAAGTAAATGCTCAAAACAGATAACCAGTTTCAAGTCAAATATCTACTTACAAAAGGGATCAAAGAAGAGGCAGAGAAGACAGAAAAAATTCAGTAAAATAAGATGAGTAAAGTCCTTAACAACCTTCTTCACCTGTTAATTAATCAGAAGAGAGGAAGTTTAACAGATAAGGCAATACTTTAACCAACGATAGCAAAAACAATATTTCAAACATTAAGAATTCCTTCACCCCAGAGTCTTATTCAAGAGCTCTATTAAGTATTTTACTGTAATTAGATTTTAAGCTAACAATCGAAGAACAAGAGAAGAAAGAAAGAAAAAAGAAGCTGAGTAACTCATGGACAATAGATAGGTAGATCCAAATATTATTATTAAATATACACATTTTTGGGAAGTTAAATATTTACAATTTCTTCAAATTTACAATAAGTTCCAATAATTAATAAATAAAAGAGTACAAGAAAACATTCTCAAAAATATTCACAATATTTTTTGCTTGAAACTTTTTATTTTTAATGAGTTTCTATATGTCTAAATTCTTTTTCTTATAGCAACTGATATTCGCTACTTTCCTTAATTAATTAAATAGCTTTATACTTAATAATTTTCCTGTTTATAATAATATGTTTGACAACAGCTAAGGAAGTATTCAACCTTATTAAAGTAATCAGAGTTCTTTCAAAAACATTTTCAAGAAGAATCTTTGATTAATATTCATAACAAGTTTTACAAGTTTATTTTCTAAAAATTCAATTTCAAATTAATCATATTTCGGTATATATAATAAGTATATTTTGATCAGATATAGAGGGTACACGTAATTAATTAAAACTTCTTATGATAAATAAATGTAAATTGTCTATTTATTAGGTTACATTAATGTTTTATTTTTTCTATATTAGGATATTTATCTATTTATAGTGGTTTATAAGCTCATTCGTATTTCTTGGAGAGCATTTTCATGATAAATAGTGAGATAGTGTAGCACCCAATGAACATGGCAGCAAGGGCGATGATTGACTCTCCCAAAGTCTCTGGGGAGTCGAAGTCTTAAACTGGGCTGCACTTCAATTGGGCGTCTGTTTGATGCATACATTCCAAGTTTATTTTTTATCAAATATACTATAAGAATTCATTGAAAGAGTCATTGGGACTTTATAATTATTTTTATGCACAAGTCTAAGTCATTATATTCATTCTATAAATAGTCATTAATACTATAAGTTAATTCTTACCAAGAAGAGAGCTTGATAACCATACTTGAAGAAAGACAAGTATTGGAACTCAATCAGCCAGATGGGGATGTTCTCTTGGTTCACGAAGAAACCAGCGAAAAGCATGAATGGAATGATCAGTACTGGGGTCAGAGTCACAGCCAATTGCTTATCAGAGAAGATAGATTAGACACTACTCGTGTTTATAATAAATATTAGGATTTTCCAGTTTAATAAATATCTTGAAATAATTTGATTAAGTATTAAAATGGGAGGTGCTTGCAGCTGTTTCTCACAAGAACAGAAAACTATTGAAGTCGGAGGTGGAAGTTAGTAATCAAACAATACTTCTTGTATGTCCTTTGATATTTATGTTATACCGTGTAGATACCCACAATAAAGAATTTAAAGTATAAATACGACTGATACTATATTTACCAGAAAGAAATTATTGGTTTTTTTAAAGTAAAATCACTACTTTAAATTCATTTATTTATATAAAAAATAGTGATATAATGTATTGAATCTCACCAACTACTCTTCAATAAGGAACTTGAGTCCTAAATGAAGCTTCCAAATTTATCAATAATTTAAGAGGAGAAAACGGAGAGACAAAGTACAGCGTCACAATTGTTCGGCCATGATGATAAAGCTCATATAGCTCTAGGCATAAATGGTAATATTTGCAGTTATGACAATTTTATTAGGCTCTCCAAAGGGTTAGGACAACGTTTCAGCTTAGCAAGTTGTAAAAAACACTTCAGGAAAGAAGTAGAAACTTGGCATGGAGCCTAACTCAGTTCAATCCATTCAAATGATTGATATACCTCAGTAGAATAAAATGGTCTAGCAGCAGAATTCATATGATACTACACCAGTTGTTCAGAAGGAGCCCCAATTTTAAAACAGTGATTTAAAAAGTTAAGAAACCAGCCCTGCTCCGTTTTCTATGTAAAAGTAAGGTTCTACAAAGAGCAGAAATTAATCTCTCGCTTCAAATAGTAGCCAGAAGAAATCCATTAAGAGAAATATTGAGATCGAAATCCCCAAGGATGAGTTTGATGAAGATCTAAATAAAAACTTCAATGAACCACCACAACCTTTCTAAGATACCTAATAAGTCAATTATTGTAGGAGCTTAAATTTTTCAAACTTAATATTTATATTTAAAATTAAAGAAAATATAAAAGACTGTTTGTTTTGGCAAGTAATTCCAGAATAATAAATTTAATTAGCATAAATGCGTTTTATTTAGATTTTCTATGGTATGATTTCTGACTAAAATGAGGAATATAAAATTTAATTTCATTTAATTTTCAAAGAAAAATATTAATATAGATTTTCCAATCAAAGTTTAAGCTTTGTTAAATAGAGTTAGCTAACAAACGAGATCTTTAATTAAGTTTTTGCATGAACAAAAAGCAATAATTTGGAATAAATTTACAAATAATTTTTTTCTTAATTTTCTTCTTTGTAAATATAAATCTTTTAATACTATGATTAAGCTTAAATTATTGCAAAAGAGGAAGTCAATCTATTAAATTATTAAGAAGAATAGATTGATCAATAAGAATAGCAATAAATTATTTAACATGAGGAAGATCAATCACAGTATTGTAAGAAAGTAGATATCTTACAAAGATCTAATGGAAATTGTATGAAATATAAATCAATTTAGTATAAATAGAAATGGCAAACATCAAAATCAGTCAATTTAACTATAACAATATTAACTTAGCATAACACTGAAGCAATTTAAATTACCTCTACATTTTGGGGCAATTAATATTTCTTAAAGAAAAAACCAATCGAAATTAAATGCCATGGCTTAAAATGTTGTTTTTCAAAAATTTTAGACTCTCTATTAGCTTTACCTTAATTTGCAAAATTTAGCTTAATTTAGAACTCTTAATATAAATTAATCTTTCAACACCAAATTTATTCCTAGAATAATACGGTATTGAGAGAACTGAATCTGTAACCTCTCATAAGAGTGAAGTTGAAGAATAACAGCAATAAACTTAATAAGTTTATGAGAATTCTAAATTGGAAGAAGATAATTTGCAAAAGTAACCACTTGTAACTGATAATTTGGATGATCAATAGAATAATGATCTCCAAACTTAACAACAAACCAATTATGATGAAGAGGATAATCAGACATAAAATTAAACTAATCAAATTGATGACAGCTAAATCAACAACAACAATAATCCATACGTTGATAATTCACAGCTCTAAGATTAGGAAGAGGATTAACCAGTTCCAGATGCTCAAAATCAAACTATCGATGAGGATTAAGTTCAAGGTCAAGATGAAGAACAATTGTCTTAAACTGAAGATTACCCAAATCAAAATATGAGAGACTCAGTTGCTGACAACTAATACGAAGAGGAGTTGCAAGTCGAAGAAGAATAGTATCAAGAGATACAACAGTAACAAGTGGATGTCGATGAAGAGGACGATTTTGACGTTGAGAAATAGTTCGATGACAACTTCTCCGACGTGTAAAGAGTAAGAAACGACACTATCACTTCATCAGGAACTCAATTCAACAGAGTAAATGATGGAGGATCTGTATACTCAGACACTGATTTCAGAAGAGTAGATGATGGGCAATCAGATACAGAGTTCAACAGAGTAGGAGGTGGTTCTCAAATATCTAAATTTACAGATGGCAATGAGATTGTTAGAGTGGTGAGAGATGATGATGAAGAGCTTGAGGACAACTACTTAAGAAGTCTTGACGATCCAAATTTGAGCACTTAAAATAACCAATACCCCAACAATCTAAAGGGTAATGCTAGGTTCAGTGCAAGAATTACCAAAACCACAACTGGTCCTAACTTGCAAATTGGACGCAAACTTACAGATGAGAAACTCTAAGATCAAAGCAACAATAGCCAAAAGGACATGGATGATGAGAGCATCAGAAAGCTTTCTTAATTCGATAAAGACTCTGACATGAACTTTAAGGACAATCAATCTGACTTTGACAACAGATTCGAGAATGGGCAGTATGATGGTGGCTAAGATAGAGGATCTTCATATTATAAGAAAGATGGTATGAAAAATCACTTGGGCAGATAGGATAGGACCGATACTTAAATGAGCAATTTCGTAAATAATAAGGCATTTGATGATGCCTCAGACACTGCAAGTAATATCGGAGGAGCCAGAAACAGTGCTTATGTTAATAATCAAGCATTCTCAGATGACGAGGATGACATGAGAAACTCTAAAGCTAATGCAGTTAACAACAGAAACGATAGTGATTGATTATTTAGATTTATAATATATTTTTATTTGCATTTTAACATTAAATTTGAGTGTAGTTAAGAAGATAGATGAGATGATAAGAGCATAACTTCCACCAGTGCAATAAATAAGTATAAGAATAGCCACTAAAATTAATATTAGCCACAAAGAATATAAACTTACAGAAGAGTGGGAATTTGTATTCATTGCCATCAGAGTAGTCAAGTCCAATAGAGAAGTAAGTAATGCATCCGAACAGAACTGGAATGAAAATACTGGCTGGGATTTCAGAGATAACTTTACCAAAGAAATATGCTGTAACTGAATACATGTTATTATTGACTTCTCTCAAGAACACAGGCCTTTCATCTGGGAAGATGAGAATAATGTTTTGGATGGCGTTGAAGGCAATAGTCATAGTCATAAAGAAGAGAGCACCATTTCTGTTTTGGACACCTTGTACGGTACCATCGCAGTTTTAGAAAAGAATAATAGTGAAGATAGCTGTGATAATTGTTACAATTACTTTCACGTAGGATGTTTGAGGTAATCTGAAAATGTTCAAGAAATTTCTTTAAATGAGTAAACCAAGTTAGTATGACTAAAAGTTAAACTAAGAAAACTGATTATAAATTATAGCACCAAGCAGTCTGTTAGTTGTAGATATCTTAATCAGTGATCTCACTAATGTTAGGAGCTCTGAAAGTATAGTCATTCCTTAGACTTGAGTTTTGATAGCAAGTATCAAAGTACTCAATCTTTTATGCGTATTACTCCTAAATGTGAGTGTGTGATCTCATAAGTGCCTGTTTATCTTCTGTATCCTCTTCATCAATACTTTCGATACTCATCATACTCATAAAGAAGTCTGCTGGATTACTGAGCTCTGGACATCTTTATCCAATACCAGTGAAGTAGTCAACTGAGAGTCTAGCCTCATTGAAATAAATGATCTTTCCTTGTGCGAGTAACATTAGTCTATCAAACATCTCGAAAATATCTGAGTTTGGCTAATGGATTGTTGAAATGACTGTTCTTCCTGTTAAGGCAAGGTCACGTAATGTCTCCATTACTGACGTGGCAGTGAATGAATCGAGACCAGTAGTTGGCTCATCTAAAAAGATAAGTTGTGGATCAGTGATGAGCTCCACACCAATTGAAGTTCTTTTTCTTTCTCCTCCTGAGACACCCTTAATAAGTGGACCACCGATCTTTGTGTTCTGACACTTATTCAATCTCAATTCCTTGACAATCTCTTCAACTCTATTAATTTTCTCATCATGAGTACCATGAAGCTTAAGTTTTGCTGCGAATTCAAGACATTCTCTTACTGTCATGGTTTGGAAAAGGATATCATCTTGTTGAACGTAAGCGGATAAGGCTGAGAACCCTCTCATCTTGTCACGATCGACACCATTGACGTAAATCTTTCCAGTCTTCAATAAGTTTTAACTGATCTCTCTTCCAGAGAGGAAATTCAGTAATGTTGTCTTACCAGCGCCTATATAAAGTACACGTTATTACACTATTTGACAAAATATAATTTTAAGTATTACCTGAAGCTCCGATAATTGATAAGAATTGACCAGGAAGAATACTACCTGACACTCCATTGAGAATAGTCTTTGGCTTAGGTGGTTCGTAATCCTTTCCCTTGAAGCATTTCTTAACCTTAGGGATAGTTCTGATGACGATATTCTCAAATGTAAGTTGCATTGCCTTTTTAGTGGAGGGTTTGAATATTTTTCTACCTCCTTCTTCTCCGTTGCCTCTCTTTAAGGGATCGACATCGAATGAGTGACGTCTTTAAAGCTCGCCAGAGTCGTGGATATTGTCCATCACTGCATCGCTTTCGTGCTTGATATTGAAATCATTGCCAAGAGATTTTTGTTGAAGTTTGTCTTTTTCGAGTACCATAGAATTTACGTAATATACTTTATTGAAAAGCTTAAGAGGTGTTAAATTAAGATTATAAATTATATAAATAGTTTATCATCAAGTGATTTATATATCACAAATATGTGACGATAAAAAAAAATTGATTCAAAATTAATAGCTATGATAAAATTTCCCATTATCAATATTAAAAACTAAATTTAACAATGCAAACTAAGACTTTGTCAATTTTACTGGTTAGTTTACTCATCTTGGGTTAAACTTCAGCAACTCAACTATCTAGCCCCAGAGTTAAGGAGTATATCAATTTTGGAGAATTTAACCCCATGATCCAGTTGGTTAAATTTAATGCAGGTGCCTCAATGGGAATATACGAAGGACTTTTGTCAAGAAACATCCCCTAATACAGAGCAGATGGTTGCTATAGAGACATTTGGGAGTTAGCAGATAAAATTATCACAAGTTTTTCTTTGATTGGTAGAGGGCCAGAGTAACAATTCATTGCCCTTGGAATCTTCTTGACTCAACTAGGAGAGACAACATATAGAACTGTCAAGACTTATTTAGTTATGTTTATATTAATGATGTCATATTATTATTATCTTCTTAATTTACTTGCCTACCTTTATTCTAAGAGACTCCTGAGACTTATGTTGCTGCCTCTGAGCCAACAGGATTAGATTTGTATGTGAGAAACACAGCAAGATTAATGCTCAGTTTGTACATATTCTTATATAACACTGATGAATTCGTGTTGGGCAAGGGTCTCGCAGAGGTATTCTTCAACATCTACAATATGATCAGCAAGGTTCAGTGAAGGGAATAGAGATTAAAAATTTGGTCAAAATATAAACAATAGCGTTAATGAATAAGAGACTTAAGTCACAAACATTTAAAATCCATATAAAACAAATGAGATTTTTTAACAATTTATTTTATTTAAATATTCAATGTTTAGGGTTTTAATAAGAAATTAATATTCTCGCCTGTTTTTCTTTGAATATACTAGTAAATGCAAAGAAATAAATATGCAGGTTTATTTAACATCAATTTGGATTAAATTAACTTCTAAATTAATCATGATAGAAGGTGCAGACTAAACTTTCTTATTTTAATAACTTTTATTTAGATTTATTCTTATGCTTGCTTATATTCAGATTATCATAAATTCATAATAAATATAATTTATTATAATCTTAAATATTAATTTAATTTGAATTACGAAATATAATTTAAACAATTAAATTATAAAACTACTGATATACATAATGGACTCTGCTACTTATTTCGACCACTCACTTTTTAATTCCCAACAATCCCTATTCAGTGATGCCGACCAAAACCCCCACAGTAACTTTGAAAATAATAAATAGCATTTCAGTTAATCGCAGCCAGCTTACCCAATTAAAATCAGAACAAACAAGAAAATTGATGCTTAGTAAGAAATAAACTTAATCATAACCACAAGGTAGAATCAAAATAGCCTCAATAATTCTGCGCAGAATTTCACTAATAATTTAGCAATAAGTGAAACCTAATTAGCTCAAAAAGAAGAGCAAAAATAAAGTATATATGAGAAGCCTTATCCACACCAAAATTCTTCTAAGATCAAAAGTTTCAAGCAATTGAGAATCTAAAGCAAAAAGAAGACGTAGGGAAGTGTCAACAATAATAATGACTTTGAAAAATTCTGGGGAGAGCATATGCAGGAAAATCAAATTTCAACTTCACAAACTTCTAATTGTGATAGTCACCATATGGAATTGTAGCAACAAAGTAATTTTAAATAATAAGCAGTACTAGATAGATTTAAGAATCATCCAAGCAATTTCTACAGTTAAACTTTAATTGGAATTGAAAATTTGCACATTAAATAGAGGTATCATGACAGATTTCCAAAGTCGAAGTGAGAAGCATTGTGAACTTAAATTAATAAATGTAGAAATATTTATATTTATCTCCAGTTTTGTAGATATTCATTATATGCTTAGAATTTATAAACTTGATCAATAAGTTTAAAGTATTTAATTTGGCTTAATAATTTTAAATGTTATATACACACAAATATTATGTTTAAAACAAAACTTTTTAACTCATTCATTTTTATTATTAAGTAGAACCTTAACTCCATATGAAGCAGCTTCCATGTTAACTTCTTTAATGAGGAAATTTGGTAAATCATAAAATGAGTCCATCTTCATGACACTCTGATAATTTTATAGAATGAAATTTATTGCAATTTTCTTTAGATCATCTGCCTAATGCCCAATTTCATTTGCTTTCTTTAAAATAATAGTGCAATTGTCCAGGTTAATTGAAGGTTCAATCGAATCTTAGCATAGCTTTCTTAGTTTTTCAATCTTAAATTCATTTGAAAGTAGCAGTAAATCTAACAAATGCTCCATCTCAAAATTATCTTCATTTTACTCGCTTTTTAAGCATTTCATATTGTCAGTGTATAAGTACTCAATTAGTCCCAAAAATGCCTTAAATTTTACTTCTGGTATGTCCATAATCACATGATTTGGGTGATTAATGCCCCACCTCATTTTATCTCTCTCCTCACTTCGTCTACAGCTTTATCTTATTTTTTCTTCTATAGATCGACACCGTGCAAACAAAATGCATCTATGAGCATGTAAAGGCCTACTTTCTACGATGAATGTAACATCTGCCCTAGATGGCTCATTTATTATTTTCTTCATATCTGTTGACAGCTAAGATATTCCTTTAACTTTCTTTTGCTTCACAAGTACGATATAAACATCATACATTAGATTTATTAAAAATTAGAAATGCTATAGTGTGATAAAACCCTCCAGCAATACCTATGACTTTCTTGTCATGAAGTGAAGCTACTTATTTTGGTAATTTCTAGTCTTCTGTATTTCCTTATCCAAGTTATCCATGATTTCCTCTTCCAAAAGTAAATAGCTGACCACTTTCGCAAAGAGCAATAGAATGGTAGCACCCACATGCTATCTTTGATATGTTTACTTTCTTTGATAAATATTAAACTTAGGGCTATTAGTTGTTTAGGTTGTTAGACTCAGCAAGTCCTTGCATAATTGCTCCAGATTCTCCCAAACTTTGTGAACTCGGTTAGTTATGCTCTTATCCTGAATGTAGTTAATTTTAATTTCCACCACTATGTTGAATGTTAGAGACTGTTAAAAATTCTTAAATTTATTTAGGTTAAATAAGCGCTTGGCCATTAGTTTCGATTCCCAATTGACCTTTGTCATTTCTTCCAAAAGCGTAAATCTCACCTGTATCTCTTCTAACTAGAGTATGATAGTAGCCGCAAGCAGCCTAAACTATAAACTTATTTTTAAGGCTTTCAATTAGGACTGGTTAATTTCTAGACTTTGTATCATTATGCCCCAGCTATCCATTATCATTAAATCCACAAGAAAAAACCTCTCCATGTACAGTGACAAAAACTGAATGATGAAGGCCACAAGCAGTTTATATGACTTATCTTGTGTTTAGACTTCTTATGATTTTAGGAGTAATTTCATGGCAAGTATGCTCTTACCCTAATTAACCATTATCATTTCTACCGACACTGTAAACTGTAGTTTGTTAATTACTAGCCTATCTCATATCTTGGGTTACAATTAAAGAGTGATAGTAACTACATGATACGTTTGTCACCTAGGTATCCTTTAAAGCTTGAACCAAAGTAGGAGTAGAGAGATTCGATTAAGTTCCATGACCTAACTAACCGTAGTTATTATATCCACAAGTATAGAGTTTTCCATCTTGAGAAATAATAGCTAAATTTTCACAACCGTTCGCAGAAGAGATATGAGTTATGCGTATGTTTTTAAGAGACTCAATTTTCTTTGGAGTGGATATCCTAAAAAATAAATAAAATAAACTCTTGGGGACAATCTTACGATTTATTATTTCCGTGGCCTAATTAACCGCTTCCATTAAAGCCTACAGTCAGGACATCCCCATTTCTAGTTAGAACAGCTATATGTTCATTACCTGCTGCTATTTGAGTAACATTCATTTCATCAAAGAATCTGACCTATGAAGGAATTGATCTTTCCTAAACATCACCTAAACCTCAAAAGTTATGTTATTTGTTAATTTTACCTAGACCAAGTTCTCCGTAAGAATTCTAGCCGAAAACGAAAACCAAAGGTGCGCCAGTTCCACTAATTTTTTAGTTTCCATTAACTCCCTCGGTTCGACTGTATGACGATATGTAGCTTGAATCTCTAGAATAATCTATTCCACTTTGATTTGGTGATTCCATGCTCATCATTGAGTTATTTGAGCTGAAATGAGAAGATGAAGAAGAGGGGTCTTGAAAGTTGTTTATCAATTAGTGCTAATTGTTAAAATGTTCCATCGCTTATATTATTAATCAATTATTATATTGTTCTTCACTAAAAATCCCTTACTTTATAACAATAAAATCTAGAAGTAATTAACTTTTTTAATAAAAATTATTTTGATTAAATGGAGTAATACTTAGATCAATAATTTATACCAAGCACATTTAAAAAGCAATCTGCAAATTCTTTGACTGACATATCATAATTTTAAAACTAGGCTTTTAATTCTGTTTCAAGTCAGATGTTTTCAAAGAAAAATTCCATGTAATAACTAGCATTCTAATAGTAATAGAATAAAAACATTGAATTATTAAAAATAATTAAGCATAATTCTTAGTAATTGAAACAAAAAGAAAAGATTTTATTTTAATATTCTAGCTATTAGTTTTGATATTAATTATTTAATGAATAAGATTTTAAAATGTATAATATTTTTTATAAGTAATTAATTCTTTATATATTGTTTGATAAAATTTAAGCAATTTCGAAAATAAGTTATTCATTATTTGAATCTTTTTTAATTTATTTATAGGTTTAGCAAGATTCAGAATATATTTATTTTTTAATAAAATCTACATATAAAGAAAAATATTAAAAAATATTCATAACCAAATTATATTTGATAAAACAAATTCAAATATTTCCACTATAATATATTAATATAACTAAACTTGATCATTTTAAAACTTATAGTTTATCAGCAAAGATCTTACATCATTTTAAGAGATTCAAAAATAAGGTTCTTATCCATAAGAGAATATAAAAATATTTCTATTATCATATAATTTTTTCTATTGATAAAGCAAATAAGTAATTAAAATATAAAATGGAGAGAAGCAATTAAAATTACTACAGCGTTAATTATACTGTTAATTGACCTTTTCCTCAAAAGGAATATAATTATTTATAAACTATTAAATTATTTTAATCATTTAAGCTTAATTTCTTGAAGTAATTATGTTAAAATTTAAATTTCTAAATTTTTCATAGTTTCAAATTAATTTAGAGCTTTAAATCATCTCCTTAGAATAAAACTCCAAATCTCTCCATTTGATTTATCATAAATAAATTAAATTTGTAATTTAATTTAAATTTATGACTATTTTTTAATGATTTTAGCATTAAAAAACTTAAATATTTACAATCTTAAATTCTTTTCTCAATTAGTTAATGAATAAGTTTAAATTTTTATAAAAATAGTAAAATTATTTATATAATATTTTGGATAATTATGCTTAAAATATTAAGAAGCTTACTATGTAATTTTTTGTTAAATATTTTTAATTCTTAAATATTCATCACGTTTTACTTTAAATAAGAAATATAAATTTTAAATTATAAAGAAAAAAGAATTTGAAGCATTTATTTTTTTCAAAGGTAATTTAACTTTAATTTATCCATGCCATTTTTTAATTTTACTTTATATATTACTCTATATGTGGACTTTTATACAATGTGGACATATATATTCAATTTATGTTTAGGCTACACATAGAAATAATAAAAGGTTTTAAATGTTAACTTACGTTCTTAATCGAGGACACCATAAAATTACCATTTACATAGAAACTTAAATAAATCAGGACTTTCTACTCCTCAGGCAGAGACAAAAGAATGGATTATGTAGAGAAGAAATTAACCAAATTTACACAAAAGCCAAGTATTTCAAGGAGATTTTTTGAGATCAAAAGAATATGTAATTAGTGATTTGTAAAAATATGAACAGATTAGATAATTTTAATGCAAAACTCCAATGAGAAATATTATGCAAAGAAATACTTAAACAAGTTTCTTCACAAAATAAAAACAGTTTAAGAATTCTTTTTAATTATAAAAACAGTTTATAGTAATTTTTAATTATAAAATCTTATTCTTCTCGAAAGACTTATCAATAAATTACTTTAAAATGGATTAAAATAATTCTCAAACTAGGGTAAGCACAGCTATAATTCTTGAATCAGAATAAAATTAAAGACACCTTTGAAAATCATTGATAAATCTTAGATCTTCAGTTAAGACTAGCTAAACGAATAAAAGATAAAAATAAGAAAATAAAATCAATTAAAACTTTAAAAATTAATAATTAAATATTTATAATTATTATTTCATGAAATAACATAAAAATGTAATGTTTTAATTATTTTGAATATCTTGGTGTATTTGCTATATTTCAATATTATATAAAAATAAATTAGTATTTTATTAAAAATTCTTAAAATCAAATGAAAAAAAAAATCTTATTTTGTTTATTTAGAGGTTCGAATTTTAATAACTTCTAAGATGCAAGACAAAGTGTTATTGAGAGATTAAAAGAATATGAATGGAAGTTAAAAGAGGAAAAATTGAGGAAGTAGTAAATATATCAAGAGTTCAAATTGCAATCACCTTATGGTAAATTTCTTATGTTTATATAGAAGCTCATATATTTTGTGATAATGGAGATTATCTGGAAATAAGCACTGGGAAATGGACACCTTAAAAGGGCATGCAAACAATGTTTCCTGTGTACTCTTCCATCCTAGAATGGAAATTTTGATATCTAACTCAGAAGATAAGACTCTTAGGTTCTGGGATTTGAACAGAAGAGTTTAAATTTCTTAAACTAGAAAGGACACTGATAGATTCTGGATCTTAGCTGCTCATCCTTCATTAAATTACTTTGCAGCTGGATATGATAATGGAATGATAGTTTTCAAAATTGAGAGAGAAAATTTCGCTTCAGTTAGATCAGGTTCTCATATCTTTTATGTTAAAAACAAGAATCTGTGCTATTATGATCTATCAACTAAAGATAAGTAAATAATGGCTGCTGTAAACACGAATGGAAAGCAAGTTCTTTTGAATTAACCAAAGTCTGTCTACTACAATCAATTCAACTAGTCATCTCATGACATTATTTTGAACTTTGAAATGGAAAATGGATGCTTTATCATTTATGAATTCCATAAAGATCTTAAAAATATTAGAGTACAGTCTGAAAAGAGAGGAGATTTCACTACTGCTGCAGTTTTTATTTCAAAAGATAAGATCTGTGTTTTAGATTAAAACAAAGAATTGGCAGTTTGTAACTTTGATGGTTCAAATTTGAAGAAACTGTAAGTCAATAAAAAGGGTCCAGGTAAAATTGAAATGCTCTATCCAGGTTCACTTGGAAAAATTATTATCTACAGCGATGAAAGCCTGTAACTCTATGACATCGCAGCAAGAAAAGTTCTCTATGAGTTATCATGCACAGATGTCAAATAAGTGTATTGGAATAATCAATTCACTTACTGTGTTATTGTCACCAAACAACAAATCATAATGACAAACAAGAATCTTGAAATAATCAATCAATAGAAAGAGAACTCAAAGATCAAGACTGGATGCTTTGATGAAAATTAAGCATTTGTATATTCAACATCAACCCACATTAAGTATCTTATAAATACACTTTATATTTAAGTATATGTTCTGTGAAGGAAAGACCACTGGAACTTTTAAGAGTATTGATGAACCAGTCTATATGTCATTCTTTATGAAGAACTAAGCTTTTGCTTTTAATAGACAAGGAGATTTAAACCAAATAGAAGTAAACAACACAGATTATCTCTTTAAACTTGCTTTACAACAAAAGAATCTAAATGAAGTCAAAGAAATTTTGTCTGAAGGTAACTTATGCGGACATTCTATAGTATCTTATCTCAAAGAGTAAGGACATTCAGAAATCGCTTTATTCTTTGAAAGTGATATTAAGCAAAGATTTAACTTAGCATTAGCTAGTGGAAATATTTAAGTTGCTTTTGATGCTGCTAAAGAGCTCAAAGAAAAGGATAACTTCCAAAGACTTGCTTAAACAGCTATTTTACTTGGAAATCTGGAAGCTGCTGAGAAATGTTTCTAAATAATTAGATCATTTGATAAACTAAACTTCTTCTATGCAACTACTGGAAGCTTAGGTAAACTAAGAAAGATGCAAGTTGTTGCTTAATCAGTGAATGATCATACATTAAGATTTAACACTTCAATCTACACTGGAGATATTTAAGAAAGAGTTAAGGTTTTAGCTGAGACAGGATAAATTCCCTTAGCATATTTGATGGCAAAGACTCATGGCCTTAAAGAATTTGAACATACACTTGAAGAAACAATTAGAGGTATGGAGGGTGGTGTAGATCCTGAATAAATTCTTCAATAAGCTGAAAAATTCTCTAGAAGAGGAAAGGTTTTACTTCCATTAAGACCCCTTTTCGTCTAAAATGAATCTTATTGTAAGGAAATTTTTATTTTTAATTGAATTATTAGAACAAAGAGAATGGCCCATGATTAACATGAGAGCTGAAGAAGCAAAGAGAGCAGCACTCATGTTTTAAAAGAAAAGAGAACCAGAGTTAGCAGATAGTGATGACATGTTCCTAGATGCAAAAGAGTACCATACTTCAAATAAACAAGTTGCCAACATCTTGAGCTCAATTAATAATGAACCAACTGCAAAACCTACAGGAAGTGCTACATTATATAGAAAAATAAAACTAATACCGTAAAACTTAACTATCTTTTATTGATTGTTAGCCGAAGGAGATGCTTGGGGTGATGATGAGATTGATATTACTGAGATAACCGATAATCAAGAAGCAACTGAATTAGATTAAGCAAATCAGAATACAGAAGCTACACCTAATAGTGACATATTTGTTCCCCCTTCTCAAGGCTCTGATCCACTACAATCATCTTTAAGAAAAAACCCTAATGTAGCAGCACTTCATATTACTCTTGGAGATTTTGTAAAAGGTATGGAACTCCTGAAGCGATAATTGGCTATAGCTGATTTTGAACCTTTGAGAAATTTGTTTATTGATGTTTATACATTAAACAAATAAAAGATTCAAACTCTTCCACATGTCTAGCCTTTAGACTATACTTATTATTATAAATATATAATATTAAATCTTACTTGATATGGGTCAAAGATTCGTAGGAAGTGAATTTATTTGTGAGATATACTTATTTGTTACTACCGAGATCCCCCCCAGGGGGTACCCCATCCCCCCTCCCATTCCCCATACCCCCCACCCCCATCAAAATACCCCATTTCATATCAAATTTTGTATCTACACAGTCTAAATCGATCTCCTTCTTGACATCTCGACATCATAGACCCTATTTTATATATATAAAATATGTTCTTGACATCATAAACCCTATTGTTTATATATAAACTATCATTATAAATTCAAATTGCTATATTTACAATATAGCAAAATAAATCATATGAATTTTAGTTTTATCAAGTTTCTGGATGTTTGTCTACCTTATAACACTATTCCCTATGAGATATAAATTGAAAAAACTTTTTCATTAAAAAAATCTTTTTTTTATTTAGTACTATAATATATAAATTTTATTTTTAAAAAATTTTATCCCTTAAATCAACTTCATTCAACATAATTCGAAGAAATAGTCTGATTAATTTTTTATATTTATTTTTCTTCATTTTTTTTATAAAAGTATGTTGAAATTAGTGAAAAAGAAAATCAAATACAAAAACAAAACCCATTAGCAAAATATATATAGGAGATATAATCTATTTATACACAAGCTTAATTACTATATTAGGCAATTTAGCATGCGAACTTTATGAGGATAGCAGTATAACTAAGAGTGGAGGCATTGAGAGTATTGGGGTTTTGAGATGTCATGTTATTCCTACTAGTGCTATAGTTGATCTGCTTAGACTGCAAGCCCTCATGCGGTTTATGGCCAAGCTTTCATTCCCTATTGTTTGCCTGGCATTTTCAGTTAGGGGTCTTCGCTCCTGATCTTGGCTCTTCAACAGTACCACATTCTACACTTAAGGATCTCGATGTCAGAATGTTGACACTTTTGTCCAAATGTTGACAGATAGGCAGCTGCTCAAAAGGGTATTCTTAAAGGTGAAGCTACTAGGGACTCCTTTGCTTTCTCAGCGGGGTGGAATAGCAGAGCCTCAGCATCAGTTTGCCGTTCTGTATCTGCTCTCTAGCCTACAGCAGGGGTTTAATGGGCTACCTCAGAAAATGGTCAAAATACTTACATTGGGAACTCAGGCTTTTGTGGACTTTCGGTTTTGCCGACGAAGTAAGGGGCGAACCTTCGAATGGGTGGTGGCCAGTGCTGCCACGCGATTCACCATGCAAAGACGCAGGGCGATGGAGTCTCCGACAAAGACATCTATCCCAGGGGCCGAGATACACGAGCATCTTTGTTTCTATGCTATACCATAGCCTTTCAACCAGTCGCCTTACTCATCTCTTTGAGTTGAATCTCGGGCTACAGTCACACGCTTCTTGCATGCAGATGCTTGCCTATAGCTCTTTGCCGCTTTCTTCTGGTGGTTATCTGATTTCCTCCCTGATACAGTGGATCAGCCTTAGCGCTTTCCAATTAGATTGAATAGACTTTCGAAGGAGATACACCTCTTGTCGTATGCTGGGCTAAGGATCCCTGAAGCACTATCCTATAGTGTAATCCCTTTAGCATCTCATCAAATGAGGATCCCTTCCACTCTCGTGCTTCAGAGCTACAATGTCACATCTTCGCACCAAAGACAACATGTCTCAGATGTCAGGAGTGCCAATGCTGAGTTGTGCTCGGGCATCTGGCAATGCAAGACCTTCAATCTCTCTCATTCTTGCCATCTTTGAGCTTAGTACGAGTGGAGTCAGCCCAAATGTGTTCGCTATATCATGCCCATCTCCCATACAGTGCTATATGGAATCAGATGAACAACGATAACACTCACATTCCAGCTCCTCGGAGCCTATCAAACATAGCAGGCATCACCAGAGAGGGTCACATGACTGTTAAACCCTACAAAGCCACTGATTCTCTATGACCAGCACTCGATATCGATGCTAGTAACGGTATTACAATGAATGGCAAATAGGCCTCTGCCTCATCCTTCTTCTCCCCATTCCTTGTGGCAGTTAAAGACCCAGTAGATTTGCCTTGATGGCTGGTAGATGCACCAGAGATGCTTAGACATGCTACAGCAGTACTCACTACTAGGGTCAGGTAGTCTGAGATAGAGCAGTCGCCATTAATAATAGTTAGAAATAAAACTTAAGAAAGATTAAATATATTAAAAGCCTTAAATACCGAGATTAAAAATTGGTAGCTAGTCATTTATTAACAAGGGTACTAATATATTACACGCCGTAGTGTGAGCCAGAGCGACGAACATATATATATATTATTATATATATATATATATATATATATATTATATATATATATATAAATATATAAACCCCAATACATATGTGCATAAGAATTTGATAAGTGCGTAAACGAATTTAATTAAATGTGTTTAATACGAAATAACGAGGATTATAAAATTAAAGTACTTTGTAGTAGACGGACATGACCTCCCGAATTTTGGAATTTCTCAGAAAACCGCGTTTATTTTTTGCCCTTGATTTTTGCAGAATTAAATCGAGCGAAAATCGTAGAGCAAGAATTAAAAAATCAAAATGAAAATCGGAAATGTGGTCGCCGAAATCTTTTTTAATTACTGAATTAAAAATGTGGGAAAAAATGAGGCATATTTGAATATTAGAAATAAATTAAATTAATTATTAAATTAAAATTAAAATTAAATATAAGACACTATGGAAAATTTGGCTTTTTTTAAAGTTTAGTTAAATTAAATAATAGTAGGGGTCTTGACTTTGTAATTTCACATAATTTTGAATCATCATTGCTATAATCTTAGCTTCTATTTTATTTTTAAATATTTAAATATTTTGGCAAGTGAACTAGAACATTTTTTGGCTTTAAATCTCTGTGAATTACATTTTTATCATTCAAATTTATTTAATTAGAATATTAATCTGGTTTAAGATCTCTGTGAATATATTTTTTGGCAGGGTAACGGTGGCTTTACAAGCAAGATTTAAATTTAATTGGTTGAAGGCATTCAATAGAATGATTATTAAATAGAGTAAGAAATCTAAACATTTCTAAGTTATTTTAATTTAATATTATAATTAAATTTATTAATTCACATATTATCTGAGTTGGGGTCTTGGAGAAATTTGAATATTCATTTTTCAAAAATTGTAAACTAATTAAATTTATTTTTATTAATTTCCTTTCACTAAGCTTTGGAATTTTTCAAATTCAAGGTTCTATAATTACCTTTGAAAATTATGATATTTTATAAATTACTTTTTAAATAAGACAAGTGAAATGAATGAAATTTCAAATCATTTTAATTATTAATTAAATTATATATAAAATTTTGTGAAATCTATAGGCATTACATTAGTTTACCTAATTTTTTAAGCTTAATTTGCACAATTACATTATTTTTCCTTAAAAACTTCAAAAAATAGACTATTATAGTAAGACTTAAAGAATACTAGTAAAAATAAAAATGGTTAATTTTACCTAGGCATTTAATTTAGCCTAGCTTATAAAATAGTTTTAAAAAATGGTAAAATTAAATATAATTTCAAGTAAATGTATAGGGGAAATATATAGTAAAATAAGAGTTATTATAAAATTAAGGTTATTAGTTAAATTAAATAAAATGCTCATTTAGAAAGCCTATTTGATTTTTGTATTAATTTTGGCTTTTCTATTAATGCAACTTTATTGCAATTTGTTTACTTATGCTCATAATTTTTGTTAGTTGGCTTGGATTTTATAGATTTATCTTAGTAATTTTTGGGTTCTTTTACCTGTACAGATTTTTTCTATAATTTTGTATTTAATTCATGATATTTATTTTAGTAGGCTTCTCTTGAAATGTATAATTAGCCTCTGAGAGATAAATCGTTGAAAAATTTGGAATCTGAGTATTTACTTTCCACGAATTCTGTGAATTTTTACCACTTTTTGCATGTTTATTCATAATTGAGACCGGCGTAAAAGTTTGATAATAATTAGAATATTAAAGCCACATGATTTTTATCATGATTTTCCTTCTTTAAACAGTAGATTTTATTTTCTTAACCTAAATAATTCTCAGCAAAGTCAAATTATGAAATTTAAACCCTTTTAATAATACCGTTTGCATCTTCTGGGATAGCTGTACGAGTTATTTTCTGAATGCAATCATTATTTCTGTAAAAATGCCACTCATTTTGGAATTTTTTAAGTACTAAAAAGTTATATTTGGCATGATCAAATAGTTGAATAATAAGCACAGATGTTTTGTATTGGTTTAATTAATCAATTAAATCGACTCCTTTATTTTAAGTAGTACGTATCTAATACTTTGAAAATCTATCAATAACAGAAAAGTAAAAATATTCATTTAATTCATTTTAGATGAGTCCAATTTTTTAAACTTAGGCGAATTCAAAAGATAAATTGTATGTCAACATATTTTTTATATGCTTAATATCATTCAAGGAAAATACTAGTTACTGAATTATTTATTCTCTGCAAATATATTTATTATTGCACATAACTTGATTGAAAGCATTAAATAATTCAATTAATTTTGAAGGATTTCCTAATTGTAATTTATCAATCTTCTTTAAACAAGTGAAATCATTGTTCTCGCAGTCACTGGCAGTTTCATAATAATATAATTTTCCTTGAGTAATAGTGCTTGAGTAAGAAGATTATCCTGTAAAAATAATTTTTGGAGTAATATTAAACATCTCAATAATTTTTGATCATACTCTAAGTGCTTATAATCTTTTGGTTTTTCAGTTTAAATTTAGCAAGGAATTTCTAAAGTTTAAACAACTTATTTGCTTTAAACATAGGACATGCGAGGACCTGCTGGTAAACTTTGGACTTTTTTATTAACATTTTAAATTTCTTAATTTTTCAATTTCATTTAATTATCAAGGGTTTGTTTACACCTTTCAAGAAAGTGAAGTTCTTGACCAATTTAGTTTGGTTAAACTTCATAAATGCCTCTCTTATGCATTTCATCGGTAATTACACACTACATGTCCAGAGGGGTTAGTGTTTTAACTTCACTTTCATTTCTAATAATTTAATTCTTCTAATTCGAAGATTTCTAAATTTAATTTGCTAAGAAGCTGTTTGATTGTCTAGAGGTTGACATTAAAATTGAAAATTTGGTAGAGAAAAGTTGAAAAAAAATAACTTAGTTAAAAGTTTAATTGTTTGAAAATATAAATTATTATAATTTTCGCCTCACTTAAATAGCCTCATATTTTCCTAAATATTCAAACGACTGAATATTGAGCGATTTCAGCCAATTTTTCCACCAAATTAATTGAAAAAGGCGAATTTCGCTTATTTTGGCTATTTTTTTTGCCTAGTTTGGTTAAAAGTGCAAGGTAAAAATATGAAATTTTGAGAATTTAGAATGAAAATTTTCAATATAAACAATTGACAAAGTCACCAATTTTATAATAACGATTTCTTACTTTTTTTATTTTCTTGACTATATTTATTGCGAAAATCGCTCTAATTTCCTTACTTTAAAAAATCGCTTTTTCAATTTCTTTGTACTTTACCTTACAGAGTTGAAAGCCCAAACCCTTAATTTTAATAAACCCTAGTTCTCAAAAATCGCCATTTTAATTTAACTTCTCTCGTTTTCAAGGTACCTACTTTAAAAAATGGCGAACTCCAACCTATAAAAATCGTGAATAATTATCAAGAAATTCGAGATATTTAAAATGTAAGAGCCTTGCAAATTTCATTTCAAATTCAATTAACTTTTCTTAATTCAACTTAAAAAGCTCTCCTTAATAATATTTAATACTCGCAAAAATCGAATTAAATTAGGCCACTCTTGCTAGCAAGCCCCGCCTATTAACCTCGCACTTTCGCCTAGCTCACAAATCTTTTAGCGAAATCGATTCCAAGGCCGCTGTCAACTCGTGATAAAAGCAGCGCCTCACCAAGTTCTAGTTGATCCTGCTAATATTCATGCCCAGCTCTTTCATGAATGCTGCCCAGTAGCCCCTAAAAAGGTGAACTCCAAGCGACTTACTTTGATTACGCTCTGGTATTCAGAGGGTTCAAGTCTCGATTTTTCATCCAAGAGTACATCAATTCAACAGGTGCGATTCTATAGTGATAAGGCCCTAAAAACATTATTGGCAAAGCCAAATCCAGGTACTTATTCATAATACTTTGTGATCTGTGGTAAGGTGCGTTATCAAGTAGAATTAAAGTATTTTCTCTCCAACAAGTGTCAACTGAATCCAATACATTAACTAAATTACATAGGAAGTACATAAAGGAGTGCTAGTTAGTTCTTCCATGATTAACTGTATAGTACAGCTCTCCTGTACTTGCAACTCCAATAATTAAATTCATTTATTTTAGTCTCTGTGAATTTGTAACTCTATTTTTTACATAAGGGGCAGTCCAACCTCTGTGTCTTTAATCTGTTTAGTTAAGAGTTGATTCATCAATATTGATTATTCTCCTACCCTTACTTAAGTGTTCCACGAATTTTTGAGCTGCATACTATCTTTATAACTTGCTACTATTGCTATTATGCAATGTTGAAATCTACATGATTTATTTATAAGTCATCATTAATTCATTCTTCAAAAATCTTCTTATCATTTACTTGCTACACCTTAACTAAATATTCTTCTGTAAACTGTGCTGTATATCAGAAACCTGCACTGGTTAAGTGTTAAACATTAACATATTCACGATATGAGTGCGTGCTCTGCTATGCAGTTTCTTATACTTGCCTCTATTAATTTATTTAAGATTCCAAAATTAAGCTTTCTTGATTGGGCTTTTTAAGTACCTTCTTAATTTATAGTATGATATACCAAGTCTATCCATTATTTAGAGGAAAGTTAACTTTTCTGTAAACTCTTAATCTAAGTGACTCCTCTGCAAGTTTAAGTTCCTTCTCTTACAATTATTTCTCCTTTCTTAACTACTTTTGCAGTCTACAAGGAACTATTGCATTCAATTGTGTGTGCTAACCAAAAATTGGAATTTAATCTTTTACTTTATGATTCTCAATAACTTTGGCTTCACGAGCTTTTAAGTCGAAATCTTAACCACGTTCCATCAAACTCTAGGGTTCTAAATCTGATTGCTTATACTCAGTGTAAAGCTTTAACACTAGCTAACCAAGAGTCTTAATTTAATTATCATTAAGTAATGATTCATTAGCTCCTTTTTTAATACTTTCTCTATATTTTTGTTTAGGATCAATGATAAATCCATCGATTTCAAACTCTGAAATTTCATCACGAATCTCATTAAATAGTGAAATCATATCATTTTCACTTACTTCTTCTATATTCACATCTGCAAGAGTTATGTTTCTCTGGTAAAGCATGTTAGTTGTTAAGTATTCTGCATAATTTTGAAAATCTTCTAAACCACTGGAAGAGCTCTGCTCTTCACTTGAACTATTACCATCATAATCTTTATCTTCCAACTTGAAGAATTCTGAGAGTCTTGACTGTCGTTCTAAGAATATGATTCCATAGACGGATTCCTAAATTTAATAATAATGAATTCTCTTGGTGCTGGTTGAAATTCCACTAGCGGAAATTGGACTGTGCTGGTAAGATTTCATTATCATGAAAAGCACTCTCTAGTTTTAGTAACGGTAGTGTCTTCCTGAATCGAAATTGACCAATAAAAAATGGTGAAAGGCACCTAACTTTTAAATTTTAATGAACCAAGGATAACTTACTGGTATCATGTTCAAGAACTCGCCCAGAAATGCAAAAGTAAGAAAGAGCTATACAACTTTCTTTCCCAAGACTGCCACGCTTTCTTACCCAAAGCAGACTCCACCAACATTTATTTCCTTAAGTAAATCATAAGAGCAGAAAAAGAAGTAACGATTAACTTACCCCTGTAACTGTTATTATAGTATGTAAGAAGAGACGCAGTCAAAGTGTCAGCAGTGCCTCAAATCGATGGACTTACA
>ARYC01001467.1:0-28302 GCA_000711775.1 Oxytricha trifallax | reverse complement strand
AACCTTGAAAAGATATGCGGAGAAGCATTGAAAAACTTGCTTCAAGTTTCACAGATTGATTTCCATTTTTATCAATCTATCTCCATTAAATTGCTCCTAATAATGTTTAATTATTTTAGGAGGTCCTCCAAATAAAGTTCTAACTTTATTATGAGTTAAATTTTAAGGTTAAAACTTAATTAGGAGCATATTAAATTAAAAAATGTTTAATAACTTTCCCTCCAAATTAAGTTCAAACTTGATTTGGAGGACCTCCTAGAGAAACAAAACTTCATTAGGAGTATTTTAATTTACTAAAATGTTTAAAATTCTCAAAAAAATATGTCAACTTAGAGTCTTTTATGATTAGTTAATTTTCTTACCTCTCAGCAAAGAATCTACCAGAGTGTCTTATACTCGATTACTATAGTTTATCAAGGTATATTATATCATTATTATAATAAAATATATCAGCAAACTAAAATGAGCGCTAATCTATTAAGAAGAGCGGCATTACTTGGATCATGTCAATAAAAGTTAACATTCCAGCAACCAAGAAAAGTAGAGACCAGAGACGCTTTTACTCAGTGGGAGCCTACTTATGACAACTTTGACCAGTCTAGCTTTTATATTTAAATATAAGTTAAGTTGGAGGTTATCAAAGAAGCTGTGCAAATTGAGGAGGAGATTAAACAACCAGCCATAGAGCATTAATAAATACCAGCTAAAGTTGACTATTAATGCAAAGAATGCAATAAAGTTTTCACTTAAAAGTCAACTTATAAGAGACACTTGAGAGATATACACAACGTAATGCCAAAGTTATATCTCAAGCATTAAAAGAAAGATGGGAAGTAAATCTGTGAGTTCTGTGAGAAGCCATATTCTCATACTAGAGACCTCAAAGTGCACTTAAAGAAAAAGCAAAATCAAAGTTTTGTCTTTATTCATGAACCTACAGGAAATAGATTCCTCTAAAAGAGAAGATCAATAAACCCAGTGGAGTCTTCTTAGAGTTGAAGTCTAGAAGTAAGTAAAAATGAAGAAAGCAGTCAAGAACTTTCCAGTCTCTGAGATCAATAAAATCACGGTTAAAATAGAGGCAATGAAGATTCCCATATTAAAAATTATTGACTTAGATTCTTGCCTAGAAAGCTACCTCACTCTTGAAGAAAAAATAGAGAAGAGAGTCATTACTGATGACTAATATGCTTATAAGATATATCCTTTCAATTACTTCATTGCTGATGACAAGTTCCAAATGAAATTTGCTAATGAGTATTACTGCTCTTTAAAAGGCAAAGTTAAATGAGTGCAGGCATATCATCTAGCTTGATGCTATTTTACTTGGTAAGATCATGTAGCCTTCAGGCTTCCATTACTTGAAATGACTTACATAGAATTCTTATCTGACAATAGATGTCAGAGATAAATTGGCTAGATTGTATAGCAGATAGTTGAGGGGATTAAAGAGCTTCACAAGCTAGGTTATGTTGATAGAGACTTAAAGCCAGAGAACATCATGATGAACTTTCAGCTTCTTAGAGTTTATATTATAGACTTCAACAGAGCTAAAAGATTGCAAGCCTCTGCATTAGGAAATGTATACGGCACTCCTGGATATTTCCCAGAGAGAGAGGATTGGAGAGATGGAGACACTTAATGGGATATCTGGGCTCTAGCAGTAATAATAATAGAAAGCGACATGCCAAGAAACGATTACTTAAGCTGCAGCGGTGAGAGAGATTCTAAGCAGAGAATCAAGCAATATCTCGATAAAAATAAAATAAATGGAGGTCTCAGAGAACTTGCATACTCAACTATTATCAGGTCAAGCTAAGAGAATTAACAAACAATAGAAACAATCAAACATCATCTTAGAAAGATAAATTTCAGAGAACTGCCAAATGACTCTGAGCTGATGTTTGTGTGAAATATTTTAAAAACTCGCTTGTTATACTCACTTAAATTACTAATATTTAAACATATAACCCCTACATAAACTCCATAAAACCCTAATAAAGTATGCCTTAATAGTCTACTTTTTATCAATCAAAAACTCAATCAAACTACTGAAAGGGTTTTGGGGTTTTGATTGATCTAAAGCTTACTACACCTGGATGAGTTGCGTAAGGCTCTGTGTGGATGATAGAAGATTTACCTCGATTTGGGATCATAAATCTAAAAAGGGAATTTCTCATGATTTTTAAAGCTCTTTAAAACTGCTCAAAAGTGCCAATTTTGCCCTTTTTAACCATATTTGACACTATTTTAAAATTATCATAATTTTATCATTTTTTGAGTTCTACCTTACTTTTACAGTTTTTGTGAAGTTTTTTTATCTCAAATACTTAATTTGTTCAATTTTTATATTTTTTTTCATAAATTAATATATTTTTTCAACCCTCTTTATTTTTTAGTCTTTCCAATTTATCAAAAGCTTTGTGATGGGGAGTTGTCTGGCTAAAAATTTTTTATGCACTTAAGGTGGAAGTTTCCTGCCCTCAAAAAGGTTGTTTCCTACCTTATGCATAAATATGTGTAATTTTTATATATTTTAAATAATCTTTATCATCACTCATTATATAGTTATTTTTTATTTAGCTTCAAATATCATTTTTACCATTTCTACTTTGATATAGAATTTACATTTTAATGAAAATCACATTAATTATTAATAAAAAACAATTATTTTAGCCTTGTTTATATTTTATAATTTGATAAAGTATAATTATGAACCTTTTAAATCATACATTAATAAAAGTTCTTTAGTTCATAGTTATGGTAAATAAAATTGAAATTTTTTTAATTTTAACATTTTTATTCACAAGCAATATAAAATTTAATGTTGGGGGCAGGAAACTTCCCCTCCAAAGCTTTTTATTTTTTAATTTTAATTTTTTTTTTATATTTTCATTTTTTTTTATTTTTATAAATATATAAACCCCAAAACGTATGTACACATAGAATTTGTAAGTTAATAAAAAGTTTTAAGTATATCGATAAATAAGGAAATTTAAAAGGACAGAATTTAACTTAATTTGAGGGAGCCGATATCGAGAATGCAAAAAGAAGGGTTGGCACTATCACGGCTCTTACAAAGTTTGAATATGATTAGATTAATATGATAAGCAATCAAAACCCCAAAACCCCTTAGTGAGGTTTATTAGTGCTTTGATTTGTGGGGTATAGTTGGGGTCTTATTGGGGTTAGTAGAGAAATTAGGTCAAATTGCAAAATAAGAAAAAGTAATAAGCGAAATTTAGGGTCTATTTATGATGAGTAATATTTAGATTTACTGCTTAAGCTTAGGTATGGTACAAGTATTAATATAGACTTAGTCAAACCAGTAATGAATTATGCTGCTATAGCAAAGCTCCTGCGCAAGAGTGTCTCATCAGTTAGGTATCATTGCTTGTTGGCTGTTTAGCATTATAATTCAGGCACTTGAAAGCATCCTGCAAGAAAATAAAAGTTCTCACAGCACCATACTGACTACCTCTGCGACTCGAAGACTTTAAAGTATTGGGCACACTTTCCACTAGACTAGCGAGCTGTGATGTTTCATCGCAAGTTTCCTGACATGCGTATCTCTCCTTAAACTATAGCCAACATTTGTAGAAGAAATGGTTTTACTTTCAAGACTGTCAACAGAGTGAAGAGAGTGATTGATTTTACAGTGCCATTTTATAGTTTAATTTAAACTATATATATGATTAAATGCAGAGGGCTATTACAATAACATCAAGTTCATACACGCTGATGAAGCTGTGTTTACCTTCAACACCTTTATTAATAAAGTCTTGGTATAAGAAGTATGATAATATAGAAGTCTACGATTAGAAAGTAAAGGTTGTAACCCATGCAATATTAGCAGGTATTAGTGAAGACTTTGGCTTAGAAAGTTATGTTATTCATCCTCGCTCTATTAAGCGAGAGTAGTACATAGAGTTCCTACATTAGCTGAGAGATAAATACAACGATTAAGAGATCATCCTGTTGGTTGACAACTTCTCAGTCATAAGACTAAGGAGTCTAAGAAAGCTTATGAAGAGTTAAACATTACTCCTGTATAAAATGTTCCTTACAGCCCTTAATTTAATGGAAATTGAATTCTACTGGAGTTAAATCAAAACCCACTACAAGAAACTTCTTCTATATCACCTAATGCATGACTTGCCTATAGATACAGTAGACTTGATTCAGAGTAGCTGCAAGAGAGGAAGCATAGATAAGACAACAGTTTGTGCGAGAGAAGGAAGAATGAATGTTTATAAATAAGTTTTAGATTTAAATGAATGAATAAGTTCACATATTAAACTAACCCATAAAGGGGTTTGGCTTTTTTTTCTTCTCCTCTTCTTATGGCTTGCTTGGGCCCATATTTCTTCTCTTTGTGCCAGCTCCTGCATCTATGTTCATTTCTTCTGACTTTTAAACATCTTTATAAAGTCTCTTGCTCACTTCATAAATAGTCTATGACTTTCTCTCTCTGTGAACCTTCGCATGCTCTTTCATTAGGAATATACCAGTTCCAGGTTTCCCTACAAAGTTATGAATCAAAGCTTACGAGAGAGGAATGGATGCTTCTTAAGCTCAGCGAGCCAGGTCTCGCTTATTAGTATGCCTTGCTTCTTTTAATCTTCAGGAGAAATAGAGTAGCGTTTTTTGTGAGCTTCTTCTATGATCTCTCTGAGATAACTCTCTCTTAAAGTGCCAAGAACTCCAAAGAAGAAGCTCCTTTCTGGAAGCTTGTTAGAGAGTTGTTTCTTGGTAGGAAGATAAACTACCAACTCTTCATCTTTCATCGCATCCTCGTAGAGATTAGTGACTGAAATCTCTGGGTAGTTTGGTATATCTATCAACTTTATTTCACTGTTTTTGAAGGCTTTCTTCTCATCGCAGAGTATAGCTTTTAAGAATGAAATTTTGGTACCTTCCATCGTTGGAAGGAATAAACCCACTATAGCATATGATTAAGTATATGTCACATGCTTACCATGCTAAGTGAGGTATCGATAGAGATCTTCCTTGCTTCTAAATCTTGAGATCATTTCTTAAGCTTCAACCCTCTTCATTGCAGTACTTATAGATTCCATCCTTGGTCCTTCTCTTGTTATTGAATTTCAAATTTTAATATATAGAGTTCTGGATCCTACTGTTAAAAATCTTAGTATTAAATATGGGCATCTTATAGGAGGTCAACCTGGTAAGGATACGTGGAGAAAGTTGGCAGAAGCTGTAACAAACTTCAGAAATGGAGCTCCATTTTTATCAATTAAGTTCCATTAAATTAGTACTAAATTTGTTTGAATTTAATTATCACTGGTACTAATTCGGTTTAATTTTAATTGGTACCAATTTAATAGTACCAAAACTTAATTAGTACCTACTTTTAAACTAATGAGGTTTTAATGGAAAAGTTACAAAATGGTTCAAAACCTAATTGGTACCAGTACCAACCTGAATATTATCTAAGTTAGTACCAAAATAAAAAATATTAAGCATAATATTAGAAAAATAATAGTTATAAACTATGTATAAATTTGAGCTCTAACACTTCAATATCAACCATTTGTGCTGCAGTGCCAACTCCTATACATAGTTGCTATAACTTGAGAGGTTATTAGAGCTTTATAATACAAATTTAAATTTGAATTTAAACATGGCGGCTAACTTAAATCGTAAAGCAATCTCTCTTGGCAATGGTTAATCATAGCTAAACTTTGGCACCACTAAAAAGCAAGAAGTTATTTATATTGAGAGGGAAGTAGAGTTAAGAGCTCTTGAGTTTGAAGCAGAGGTCTTCAAAATTGAAGTATCTAACTAGAAGGGGAGAACAGAGATAGGACTTTAAACATAAATTGAATATGTTGAGGAGCTAAAAGAACAGCAACCAATTGAAAAATAAAAACACTTTGACTGCAATGATTGTTAAAACATCTTCTCAACTGAGTAGAGCTTGAAGAGGTATATTAAAGAAATTCATTCTGGTAAAGGGAAGATTTATTTCAAGCATGATAAGGTGGATGGCAGGTATTAATGCACGACTTGCATGAAATCTTACACTCACTCAGCTAAGGTTATAAGACACATGCAAAAGCATCATTTAAGCGAGTTTTTAATGTAAGATTAAGAGACTTAAAAACTTATACCTGCCAAGAGAAAGTCTAATACTCTTGAATCTTTAAGAGAGTAGTAAAGAAAGCTCAAGAGGCAGAAACGATATGAGTCAATGAATCAACCTGCAGGCAATACATTTTTAGCATGCTTCTAAGAGAGAGCTATGTATATCCATGCATTAAATGCTGTTGATATTAGCAGTTGTATAGAAAACTACTTGAATATAAACGTGACTAGCAAGGCTAAACTTATAGTAGTTGACGAGTTTGCAATGCACGGTATATCCTTTCAGCTATCTCATTAAGAATGAACAGTATTAGAATGAGTTTGCTAACGAATATATCGTTCTTAGAGAAGCTTAAAAAAGAGATTGCAAGAACTTGCTTAAGCTAGACGGTGTTATTTTAGGCTTTGGGTTCATTGCACTAAGGCTTAAGAAATATGAAATGACTCTAAGAGACTATCTATATCAAAACAGATATCCGGATGACTTGAATGATATACTTTCAGATATGATTAAGGGTGTCTAGGAGTTGCATGAACTTGGATATGTTCATAGAGATCTAAAGCCTGAAAATGTGATGCTCAACCTCTGTCCTTTAGAAGTTGTAGTTATCGATTTCAATAGAGCCTTAAGATAAGAGATTGTAACATTAGCAAAGGTCCTTGGGACACCAGGATACTTCCCAATCAGAGAGAAGTGGACAAATGGCTCTGTTTAGTGGGATGTATGGGCAGTTGCTGCTATCATATTAGAAAGTGACATGGAAAGCATGTCTTACTTTGGTACTAAGCATGAAAAACAATCAATTAGCTTAGCTTAGAAGCATATAAAGTAAGAAGATGTCTGCGAAGAAATAAAAAACATAGTAGAGATGATAATCGTGAGAGCTCCTTCATATCCTAGATAATCCTTAGATGACATACTTGAGCCACTATAGAGAGCAAGATTCAAGAGATACAACACAAGACAAGCAGATAAAATTTGTTTGAATTAAGTACTCTAATACTCATTAAATATTCATTAAATTCACATAAAACCTGCGTTTTCTCAACTAACTCCAATAAGACCGCAACTATACCCTACAAATCAAAGCACTTATAAACCTCACTAAGGGGTTTTGGGGTTTTGATTGGTGTGATTTTTAATTTTAAGTTCAGAGCAGTTTGAAATCCAGTAGGTTGTCGGGGCCGTTCTCGAGATTTTTCAACATTGGTATAGTATTATACCGGTCTGACCTCTATAATCCAGTGCTTTGGCTTAAGCCAAAAAGCATTTTTGAGGGTCAAAACTGAAGACCCAAATTTTCGATTTCGGGTGCCATTAACTTCTAGATATTCTCGTCTTCACATTTCTACTGGCCATTATTCAGTTATGGACGGGGAAAGGTTTGAATTTCGAAAGTTGCCGCGGATTTCGACATTTTTCAAAAAGCCAATTTTGGGTTTTGCCCATCTTGAAAATTCCTAAAATATATCACAGCTCTTCAACCACCCACCTCCAGGCAACTCTAAGCTACTCGTTTAATGAGTTATAGTGAATAATCATTATTTGTCTTGGTTTGGCAGTGAGTCAGCCATAAATCCGGAGGATATAAGCAAAAGAGTGTTTTTTCATATAGTTAAGGATCAATAATCCAGTCGAAATTTTAATAATCCAGTGGTTTAATAGTAAAATCCAGTCGAATTAATCATTAAAATTAAGCATAAATCAGATGAATCCAGCCACTGGATTTTAGAAAACCTCTGAAATCGATCTTCAATAACTTTTGAATGCGAGTGCTGGTAAGCTTAAATCTTCGATATTATCTTCTATTTAGAAGGTATAAATAATTTGCAAGTGCCGCAGGAGGCACCCGATTAGTCAAACTCAGATTGGATTTTTGAAAATCATCAAGCCAATGGAAATTTTGAAGAAAATTTTAAAGCCAAGGGCATTAAGTGTGAGTATTAAAATGCGCAAGACAGCGCTAAAATCAACCGCGCTAAAGAATTTCTGCAATAAAATAACTATAACTTGAAAATGCTGCTGTAGCAGGCGGATTTTGCAGGTTATAATAAAACTTTTGATTTTAAGTAGTATGTGAGAAAGTATATAAATAACAAAAAGCCAAAGAAGATCAAGCACAGCCATAAGAGTAAATCCGTGGTATCATAGCCTCTAAATGTTACTGCTGCTATCGAAGAGATTAAGGAGAGTGAATAAGCTACGAATCTCAGCTTTGCAAGTGATTAAAATCAAAATAAAGAACCCTTACCTCAACTCTTTATCAACTATGGCTCGATCATTGGCCATGAGATTCTCATAATGCACTTCGAAAGTTTCAAGAATTCTTCATATTATTAAAGGTCTTGCATTTTGCAAGAAATAGTTACTCGAAACACCCAGTCACTTTTCTCCTTCCTAAGCAATTTTGAGAACGTTAGTGACCAGAAACTAAGGGAAAACTTGTTCTCATTGCTCGTGGATTTAATTTAGAGCAATAATAATTTAGATGAAGACTCAAAGCCACGTATCTTTTTAGCTGCTCTTGGTTATTACATGGGAGAAAGAGTATAAATCGAAGATGAATTAATTCAAGAATCAATCTTATTATTAATTCGCTCACCTAATACGAGACAAGCTCTAGGTTTAGCGAACTTTGTATTCTTTAATTCAGTTGCAGCATTCACTAAACAGCTTGCACCAGTGCAGAAATTGGATTCTGCTCTCCCCTGTATTATACAATTAATGGGTTATACTTGGTAATCATTCGCAGTCGACTCTCAAGTTTAAAAGCTAATACCTACTTCATTCTTTATCTTGAATGTGCCTTTCATGACTCTACTCAAGCAAGACTGTGGCTTGCACTTAATAAGAGACATACCTGTAGAATACACAGAGTACTTCGTAAGAATTTGTGCTCTCTCTTGCTCTCCTACAGTTGAAGCACTCAAAGATTATATATCAATTACTAGGGCTACTTTCTTACAGAAGTAAGAGGTTATTGATTCAAACACTATGGTTTACTTTATGAAAGGCCTTGCATAAAGGCTGCAGAGCAGAGACGAGCAGTGGGTAGGCAAAGTAGAGCAGTTCAAGAAGCTTCAGCAGCAAATCATAGAAGCTTAAATTGAAAAGAATGTGAGTGTGAGCAACAGCATTATTGAAAATTGCCTTAATGGCGACTGCTCTGAAATTCAAAGAATTTTACACTTACCCAAAAATATGGAAGCTTTCTCTGATAAAACAATTGTAGACTTACTTCGATTCTTTGAGAACGCTAATATCTCGCACATGTTAGCTCGTGCTTTCAATTCATAGCTAAGGAATGAAAGGTTAAGTGTAAGTTATGACTTAGAAAAGCTGCAGCAAAATCTTGGCTTTAAGTTATATAGTTCTCAAATTTTGTGCATTAACTATATTTGCGAAAACTTGCACGCAAACCATTTAATACATTTTGGTATTGGCAATGGCAAGACCTTGATCTGCGTTGCGTTAGCCATTCTTATAGCTCTTAAAACGAAGCTATCCGTAATCATAGTTGGCAAGAATGAGCACTTAGTGCAGAGAGATTATCAAAAATTTCAAAAAGTTATTAGTGCAATGGAACTTGATTCAAACCATAATTTCTTTGCAAAAAGTACAGGCATTTATTTTTTCACTCAACCACAACTCAAGAAACAAATGAAGGCTGCTAAATTCATGAGTGTGTGTGGCACGATAGCATCGTGCTTGTTGATGAATACGACTGGATTCTCTTCGATGGCTCCGCTGACAACATTATAAACCAACTAAATTTTTACAAGCAAGCAAGAAGTATTATTGGATTTTCAGGAAGCCATCTTTCTTAAGGTGAAGAAAATTGTCTTAGTTTAGCATTGCATAGCACACCTGTAGTATTCCCTACCCTTGATAAACTGTAAGGAAATAAGAAAACTTAGTTACCAGACTTGCTCATAAGTTCAAATCAAGGAGATTACTTACAAAGAATCAAGGAAATCATAACGGATTAAGTAGCTGTTTCACCAGTTTTAATTGTGGCTTCAACAAATTACAGTGCTATTGAAATAGGTTTAAAGAAATCCGATTTTGATTTCATTAGTTTCAGCCACTCCTAAGCGACTGCAATTTAATCTGTGCTCGAAGGCAGGTATTTAATGAGAAATGCATGCAAAAACTACGGGGTTTACTTGCTCAACGAGCCACAGAGGAGAGGAACAGATATCTAAACTAATGATGAAATAGATTAAAATGGTGGTTCATATTTAGTCATTACTGATGTTTTCTCACAAAGATCTGAAGAATAAATCATTGGCAGAATTGTGAGACTTAACACTAAAGGCAGGTGGCAGAGAGTATTATATAAGCAAGCTTCTAAAGATAGTGCAGAGCAGCTGCTTATAGTTGAAAAGAAATAGATAGAGCTTATACTTGCTCGCAAGCACAATTAAGTATAATCAATTTTATAAAATCGATTAGAAGCAATGGAAAATTTTCTTGAATAAAACCAGGTGCCTTAAGAATAAATTTCTGCAGAGCTTTCAAACGAATAGGAGCAAGATAATATTGTAAGAGAAATCGTTCAACATATTGTATCTCTCACTGAGAAAGCTTACAGTGAAGCAAGCAACCCAGCAGCAGTAGTGAAGCAAGATAATCTTGAAGAAGAAAAGGAGCCTTAATAAATTGAAGAATAAGGTGAATAAAGTAAGTTGGGTTTTTATTAACCTTCTCTCATAGAGCTTATTGAATAGAAGATGAGTTAAAACCCTGTGCTTCAAGATAAACCATTCGAGCAGGTACAGCAATTGGTGCACAGGAGTTTAAAGCGGTAGCACCATGAAATTACTAAGGCTCAAAGCAGAGAGATCCAAAAGTAAATGCAGTTCTGCAAGTTCAAAGAGAAGATTATTGAAAGGTCAACAAAAGCTTGACTTAATCAAAGAATAAAATAAGACTTGAGAGTTGGTTACTCGTCGCAGTGCTAGAGATAAAACATTCACTTGCACTTATACAGAGCTGCCAGAGAACGAAGAGACAATGGAAAGATGGTTGAAGGCAGCCTCGAGTGAGAGAAGGCACTTTAAAAGCGACATAAACCATAGAAATTCAGAGAGAAAACCAAGATTAAGAATATGAGATTTATCTTAATTTTTTTAAAGAAATTCACCATATTCAAGTCTTTGCTATTTATGAAAAATAATAGAGAATCGATAAATTAAAATGAAATAGATTAAAAATAAAATGGAAACAATATATTGAGATGCTGGTGGAGCAGTTACACTCACGAAAATGTAAGTTACAAAAAATAAATCTTGCATTATTATTTATATAGGAGTAATACCTGTTCAGTGTCTATGAAGGGTTGGATGAAAAATTCTAATCTTGTTTCTAATGACCAAAGTTTGATTGTGAATTGTTGTATTTCATCAGTAAGTTTGATTGATTAGTTTTCATGACTAGGCTGTTTTATTAGTTACTATTCCATTTTGTTTTATAGGTTTTCGATTAAATATTTTAATTTTGCATTTTAATTAATCGATTCTCTATTATTTTTCATAATTAATAGCATATTGAGAATCGTGGAGGAATAGAAGCAGCAGCACTCATTGTCTCATGTTTGGAGATTGATTTTGCATGTTCTGCAGGTTACCATCTTGCATAAACTGCTCTTTCATCTTGCGTAAGTCAAGCAACTCACTTTCCATATTATCATGTTATTGCTTCAACTTTTTAGTTTACTGCAAGAATTCTTGCTTATCTTATTTCAAAGCATCTTCATAATCCTTTACCTCCTCTAACTATTCACGGGTTCTCTTTCTTTTAGATGAATCCTTAACGAGATTCACAGCCTTACCTCGCTCAGCTACACAAGAAATTAAGAGAGAGTAAACTTACTGCTAAAGTTAAGGCATCTGCTGAGAGCGTCCACGACCTCGGGTCTCATTTCTATAACGAGATATCTATTTTACTCGAGCTTTTCTCTTCGTTAGAGCATTGCATCATGAATCATCTGGGAGACACCGTCGGTGTCTAAGGTGAAGAGCAAATCGCAGATCCATTATCTGTCAAGGTGGACCCAATCTCGTTCTTCAGGCAAGTATTGCAGCAGTCTTGAAGACCCTCTTGCATAATCGAGAAAGTCTTGAACTGTAAGTCCATCGATTTGAGGCACTGCTGACACTTTAACTGCGTCTCTTCTTACGTACTATATTAACAGTTACAGGGTTAAGCTAGGGGTTACGTCTTTCTCTGCTCTTATGATTTACTTAAGGAAATAAATGTTGGTGGAGTCCGCTTTTGGTAAGAAAGCGTGGCAGTCTTGGGCAAGAAAGTTGTATAGCTCTTTCTTACTTTTGCACTTCTGGGCGAGTTCTGAAACATTGATACCAGCAAGTTACTATTGGTTCATTAAACTTTAAAATTAAGGTGCCTTAAGCCATTTTATATAGGTCAATTTCGATTCAGGAAGACACTACCGTTACTAAAATCAGAGAGTGCTTTTCATAATAATTCCTACCAGCACCAACACAATTCATTATTAGCAAGTAAAGATTTTCAATTCAACATTGAATTAAGGATTCAAATTTTGATATTCAGATAATTTATAACAAGAATCATATTCTTTTTTTATGAAAAATTAATCCAAAATTAATTCATTACATATATTTATATTCATTACATGAGAATTTAATGCTTCAAAGCTTTTGTAAGTAGTTTTATTATAATTACGATATCATTGATATTTAGTAATTTGGCCACTTTGAATTATTGCATCTATAATATATTTGAGGGTTCTATTCAATATTAGGCTATTTTATTTCAATATTACAGTTTCATTTATAAATATGGTTAGTATAATAATCCCAAATTATTGAGAATTAGCTTATTCTTTTTAACTAGATAAATCATTCTTAATATAATTTAGAACTTTTATATGATAATGGTACGAAGACTGTATTAACTCTCTTAAATTTAAAATCTTAGATTGATAGCTTATAATTAATAGAATTTAAGTTTAAATTAAGAAGGTAAAATATTGAAATATAAAATTCTCTTATAGTTTATAAATAAAAAATTGCAAAATCCATTTTTATAATTAAATTACTTTTACAGCTCTTATAACTTATGCACTCTTAATTTCTTTTGATTACTTTTATATTTGTTTAGCTAAGAACCTGAATTTTATAAGTTAAGCTAAATTTAATTGAGATTGCTGAAAATTTACGGTGCAATAATTATTGAAAGTTAATATAAAATGGAAAATTTTATCTACATATTTAAATCAAAAGTAGGTTCTACCATAAATTTAGAACTTTAATTTCTTACTTTAAATGAATAAGCTAAAATTTTTTGAAAATAAATCGAATTCAATTTGAAATATACATTAATGAATATAAAGGTGTAAAGGTTAATTAAGACAATTAAGAATGTATAAGGTAAAGCCCTAATTAGGGCATTTAATTTAGTTATTTCTCAATAAGCTTATTTCTAATCAACCCAAGATATTCTGACTTCCTTCCTTGAGCTTATAAGCTCATAAGTGTGGGCTTATAAGCTCAAAATCTTCCAAAATCACCCACTTCAAGGGTCATTTTCCAAAAATCTGTTTTTTAAGTAAAAGTCTTATAGAGGGCTATAATGCCCATTTTATGTTAATTCTTAATTAAACTAGAAATTATTAGGCTTTAATTATTAAAAATCATTAAAAATTAAACTTATATTAGTTTTAATAGAATTCTCTATAGAGAATTTAAATCAGCCTTAAATTTATTACGTTTTAAATTATGAATTTAAAATTTTAATATATAATTTCTAGTTTAATTAAGAATTAACATAAAATGGGCATTATAGCCCTCTATAAGACTTTTACTTAAAAAACAGATTTTTGGAAAATGACCCTTGAAGTGGGTGATTTTGGAAGATTTTGAGCTTATAAGCCCACACTTATGAGCTTATAAGCTCAAGGAAGGAAGTCAGAATATCTTGGGTTGATTAGAAATAAGCTTATTGAGAAATAACTAAATTAAATGCCCTAATTAGGGCTTTACCTTATACATTCTTAATTGTCTTAATTAACCTTTACACCTTTATATTCATTAATGTATATTTCAAATTGAATTCGATTTATTTTCAAAAAATTTTAGCTTATTACTTCCAAATTTTCAACAATGTTAATGAACCTTAGATATATTAATACATTTTATCAATAATTTCAGTCATAAAATTCATAGATACTAAATAAATGACTCTATGAGCTAATAATATTTAATGAAAAAATATAAAATATAGATAAAATAATATATAAAATTTAAATTAAAATAATGATAATTAATGTTTCTTTATATAATTTATTATTTATAATAAAAGAATTGGTTATTTTATTCAATATTTTTGAAGCCAACTTTATAAATTAAAGCTTACATTAAAGCTATTATAATGGTAAAATTTTAAATAACTTAAAGCCTTTTAAATTATTCTTTAATTAAGTATCCATAATGAAAAACATAAACTTAATTAAATTAAGTTTTTTATCATAATTTTCATCTTGATTATTTAAAATATAAAACTTATTTTCTAAGTTCCTACTTTTACAAAATGTTAGCTTTCAAAAATATTAATGAATATTCTTTTAATTAAATCATACTATTTATATTTAAATTATTAATTAAATTAATTTTGATCATAAATTTGTTGCTTGATATTTAAACTAAACGATTATTATATCAATTGAACTTATACCGAATATTTGTATACTAAATTATTAAATATTGTAGGAATACATTTGATTTGGGAAAATAAATAATAAATTAATAATTAATATTTTAAATTCGTGGCAGTTAACTTTCTGGAAACCTAGACAATATGGTACTTGTTCGATAGAGAATTCAAAATCAGCTGGACTTTACTATTGGCGGTACCCCTCTATCGCATCCCTGAAGCGAGTTAACGCGACTTTAATTTTGAGTGATTTGTTTAGTTGATTTTAATGAAATAATTAAAGTTGAGTTATCTGGCTTCAGGGATACGATAGAGGGGTACCGCCAATAGTAAAGTCCAGCTATTTTTGAATTCTCTGTCGAATAAGTACCATATTGCCTCGGTTTCAAGAAAGTTAACTGCCACGAATTTAATTTATTATTAATTAGTTATTAATTTATTTTCCCAAATCAAATGTATTCCTACAATACAATAAAAAAGCTAAATATCATAATATAAATTTATACATTTATCATACATTTATAAGTAATTATTCCTAACTTTAAAAGTATTTGAATATTCAATTTAGTTCTACTTAGAAATAATCTAATAAATATCTTAAATTTAAATGGATTTATATAAGTAAAGTAAAATTATCTAAAAGTACTTTTTTTAAACCTAATTTAAATTTATTTAAAATAAATTTATATATCTATAAATAAAAAAAATAAAAAAGTAAAGTTCTAAACTTTTCAATAAAATTTATATATAAATTATCAATAACTTCACAGCTAATATTATAAACACAGTCATTTATATTTTTACTAAATTACAGTTTATTATACTTAAAAATTATAAATTATTGGATCTATATATATAAATTTTAGTTAACTTTAAAATAATTTTATCTTGATAAGTTTTAACTAGAACTTTATAGTTGTTGTTTGATTTTTATAGAAATTTATATCTTTGAATTTATATAAATTTAGAATTAATGTTAAAAAATAATGGATTCTATCACTATTTCAGCTACTCACCATGTATCTTTGAATTTTCTTACAACATATAATAAATAAATTAAAATAAGCTACTTTTATTTTTTACTAGTCAAGTTAATACAATAGAGATAAATAAATAAGTTATTTATGAAAATATAAGCTAAACTTGAGAAGGAAAAAAAAATCTTAACCTTAAAAAAATAAAAAATCAAGCTGTTTATATTGCTCAAATAGAAATATATAATTCAAAAATTGATAAAACTGGCAAATAATTCAAAACTTAGACTAATTTCTATGAGTTATACACTAAAAATATAAAATATATAAACTTTAAAAGTTCGCTCTAACTTTTGGTAAATTTTGTAAACCATACTTAAGAAATAAAATAATAATAATAATAATAATTAATAATTTATAAAATCAAAATTTACTAAGATTCGATGTTTTGTGAGAATGATGTTAAGTGCCAGGAGGGCAACTTGTGTAGAGCTTGTATTTAAAAATACAGAAATGATCATTATTCGGGCTAGAAAACCTCAGCTTCATTATAATAGAATAGCCAGAGTGAGTTAGTGGCTAGAGGTTTTGATTATGTAAATTAAAGCCAAGCAAATTAAAATCAACAACAAATTTAAGGTTAAAATCCTTAACAGCCAGCAAATATTCAAGTAAATGGAAATTAAGGCCAAAATTAAGGGTAAAATCAAAACAATTAAATTATTCAACAACAAATAGCACAGCCTAATTAAATTTAGCACTACAATAATTTTAAGTTGGATGTTTTTCCCAACCACAAGTTTTCAATAAGCAGAAATCCTAATATGGTCACCCACCTCTATTCATTAAATCCAGAAAAATTATTCAAAAATGTTTTGCATTACTCTTAAAGTCAAGTGAGAGGTCAGTTTTATAAAAATCAAACTTAATCAGAAGCAGCACAGGAAAGTTTAAATTTACTCAAAAATATTTAGCCTCTTTGTATACAAAAACCAAATAAATTTCAGCAATTTTTTCACGCTCTTGACATTCATCATATTTTTGAAATAAAGTGAATTGTTTTAAATAATAAATTAGTAATAATAGTAATAGTAAAAGTAGTAATAGAAAATGTATATCTAAAAACGTTTCATCATCTTTATAATTTCCTTTGTAAATTCTTCCATCTTTCCATTTGTAAACACCATAACCTGTTTTTCAAGCAGCTCTGCGAAGTCTTTGTCTTTCGTCGTCACACGTCTCACTGAGGAGGTACACTAAAAAATAAAATTTTTAGATATGTTTTTTGTAACTAACATTTAATGTGAGTGCACATTCAACTTCTGCGTCTGATCATTTTCATTTTTGATTATTACTAATTTATTATTTAAAACAATTCACTTTATTTCAAAAATATGATGATTATGATGGGAGAAACATACTTTATTTCTCTGGGGTAGTCTATATAGCATGCAATTCTAAATTTGAGAAAATCGGAGTATATTGAACTTGCATTATCATACAACAAAATGTTCGACCCTGACAATTTCTTTGGTGGAATCCATGATAGTTCGTGCTAAATATTCAAACTTCAAAAGTTTTAAGCAAAATCAAGATATGAATTGCAAGATAATTCATAAATGCAAGGTAAGTTAGTTGATTTTCTATAGGAATAAGATAAATCTCCAATATTAATATGGACAGCTGAGAATGACAAACAAGATTTTATTGTCATTAAAAAATATCAAGGAGAATGGTATTTCCTAAATTAAGACAGTTGCATTTATAAAATCACTAAGGATGGCAGAAAACTAATTCAAGATCTTTCAGAGCAGGCAGAAGAAATAAATTAATAAGACTTTTTGATTCAACACTTTGGACCTATGAATATTTTTTACACTTTAAGAGTGTGCGATCAAAATCAGAGATAAACTGATTAATTACTTTTCAGCATGTTTAGATTAATTTATCAACAAAAACAATACTCAGAGCATGTCAGTTTTTGGGCTGATTTTAAATAGTTGGCAGAATTACAATTGAAGCTTCCAGATATCCAGAATAACAAGTTTGTTTTACCCTCAATTAAATTCAATCGTGGAAATTCTTCTTCCAACAATTTTACTTAGAATCAATTTAAACAGCAAAAGAAATCAACAACCAAAAAACGGCAGAAGTAAAATACTTTTTCAGATGATGACACTGAGGATTCACAAATGATTTCAACAAAGGGCAATATGGTGAATATGGTGACTAGAAACAAGCAAGCATTGCAAGAGTAGGAGGCATCCAAGAGACAGAAGCAGTGATCCAAAGTAAGTAATTTTCTATTATTAAATATATAAGCTGGACCGACAAGTGCCAGCATTTTTCTATTTTAATTAATTCCTAATTTCCTAAAAATTAAAAAAACTCCTTCTTTTTATTCTTAATTTCTTCTTAATAATCAAATTTATTCTTCTTAAGTAAAAATAAAAGCATTTAAGTTAAATATAAAGGAATAATTGTTTGAGATTGAATGAAATATAAGCAAATAAAAATATAAATTATATAAAAAAAATAAAGCATAAGCAAAAGATAATAATGCTTTTAATTCAAAATTATAACTCTAATTTTTATAAATTGAAATTAATGCTTATAAAATGCTAAGAAATCTATATCTACTAATTTTTGTTAACACTTGATAACAATAGTAATACTGTTTAATAATATCTCAACAATTATTGGATTTATTATAAAAATTGCGAAAATTATACCTATTACTTTACTTACTAATATTTAAATAGTAAGTGCATATTTAATAAAATGTCTGACTTAAGGTATAGAATAATGATCTATATAAATGAAATGTTTGATTGAACTTAAAATAGAAATAAATATCATTTTGTTAAGGCCCCTTAATCACATGCGTGAATTATAAATAGTGTATTTAAGTGATTTACATTAAATTCGTAGAGAAATAGCGTAAATTAAATAAAGTGTAGGTACATTAATAGTGCGTATTTAGCGCAAGTGCATGTTAAATTGAGTGTAACAAACATCTCTGTATATAAACAGCGCTTAAATAAGTGCGAAAAGTATGAAAAATGTGCAATTACATATTTTTAATGACACGGGAATGTAGAACTCGTGCAGCTCTTCAAAGTGCACACAAAGCGCAGTGTAGTTAGTGGGGAGCGTGTGAGTTGCGTTGCTTATAAAGAAAGTGCGATAGCCATCGCAGATTCAGCACTTAATTTATTCCATTATAAGTTTAATTATTAAAGTAGTAATTATTAATTAATAAATCTCAAACTTAATTCAAATGTGGAGGCAAAACCACATCCCCTCACAAATAGTGTGAACGGTGAAACTTCGCCCCTAGTCGGTCAACAGGGTACAAACCCCATATATTCTTGATCTACATGTCAATCTCTACAAGACTGGTAAGTATGGCCTCAAAATAAAATCATTATTTTTTTCCCATTTTTACCGTACTTGCATTCTCAAGATCGGCTCCCTCAAATTAAGTTAAATTCTGTCCTTTTAAATTTCCTTATTTATCGATATACTTAAAACTTTTTTTCAACTTACAAATTCTATGTGTACATACGTTTTGGGGTTTATATATAAACCCCAATCAAAACCCCAAAACCCCATAGTGAGGTTTATAAGTGCTTTGATTTGTAGGATATAGTTGGGGTCTTATTGGGGTTAGTAGAGAAAGTGCAGGTTTTATGTGAATTTTAAGTATATTTAATAATTATTAGGCGATTTAACTCAAACAAATTTTATCTGCTTGTCTTTATTGTATCTCTTGAATCTAGCTCTCTATAGTGGTTCAAGTAAATCGTCTAAGGATTATCTTGGATATGATGGTGCTCTTACAATTATCATGTCTACAATCTGTTTGATTTCTTTGCAGATATCGTCCTGCTTTATATTCTTACTTGCTAAACTTATTGATTATTTCTCTTATTTGGTAACATAGTAAGACATGCATTCCATGTTACTCTCTAAAATTATAGCAGCTACTGCCCATACATCCCACTAAACTGATCCATTCGTCCACTTCTCTCTTATTGGGAAGTAGCCAGGAGTGCCAAGAACCTTTGCTAAAGTTACTATCTCTTATCTTAAGGCTCTATTGAAATCGATAACTACGACTTCTAAAGGGCAGAGGTTCAGCATTACATTTTCAGGTTTCAAATCTCTGTGAACATATCCAAGTTCATGCAACTCCTTGACACCCTATATCATATCTGATAGTATATCATTCAAATCATCTGGGTATCTGTTATGATATAAATAATCTCTCAGAGTCATTTCACATTTCTTAAGTCTCAGTGCGATAAAACCATAGCTTAAATTAACACCATCTAGCTTAAGCAAGTTCTTGCAATCTTTTCTCTATGCCTCTCTAAGAATCATATATTCGTTAGCAAACTCATTTTAGTATTGCTCGTTCTTAAGGAGATAGCTGAAAGGGTACACCTTGTATGCATACTCATCAACCACTATAAGCTTTGCTTTGTTAGGAACACTTATATGCAAGTAATTCTCAATACAACCACTTAGATTAATTACATTCAATGCAGGAATGCTCATAGCTTTTGCTTGGAAGCATGCTAGAATTGTATTGCCTGCAGGTTAGTTCATCGATTCTTATCTTTTCTGTCTCTTGAGCTTCTCCTGTAACTCTCTTTAAGATTCGAGAGTATTTGATTTTCTTTTAGCTGGCACAAGTTTTTGTGTCTCTTAATCTTAAATCAAGAATTCACTGAGGTGATGCTTTTGCATGTGCTTCTTAACTTTTGCAGAGTGAGTATAAGACTTATTACAAGCTGTGCATTAGTACCTTCCATCCACTTTTTCATGCTTGAAATATATCTAGGCTTTGCCAGAGTGTACCTATTTAAGGTGTCTCTTCAAGCTTTGTTCTGTTGAGAAATGATTCTAACAGTCTTCACATAAAAATGTTTTTATCTTTTCAATTGGTTGCTGTTCTTTTAGCTCTTCAACATAATCAATATAAGTTTAAACCCCTATCTCTGCGCTCTCCCTCTGGTTTAATACTTCTATGATAAAAACCTCTGCTTCAAATTCAAGAGCTCTTAGCTCTACCTCCCTCTCAACATAAATGATTTCAGGCTTTTTAGTGGAGCCAAAGTTGAGCATTGATTGACCTGCTCCTAAAAGTGTCGCTCTACGATTTAAGTTGACGTCCATGTTTAAATTCAAATTTAAATTTCTATTATAAAGCTCTTAAAACCTCTATTGCTATATCTGGACTATATAGGAGTTGCAACAGCATTAGTGATGGTTTGATCTAAGCTCTAAGACTTCATATTTATACTCAGTTTATAAGTATAATTTTCGTAATTTTACTCTTAATCATTTTGATTCTGGTACCAACTCAGATAAAGTTCAGGTTGGTACTGGTACTAATTAAGTTTTGGTACTATTAAATTGGTACCAATTAAACTTAAATGGATTTAGTACCGGTACTAATTAAATTTTAACAAATTTAGTACTAATTTAATGGAACTAAATTGATAAAAATGGAGCTCCATCTCTGAAGTTTGTTACAGCTTCTGCGAACTTTCTCCACGTATCTTTACAGTGTTGACCTCCTATAAGATGCCCATATTTAATAGTAAGTTTTTAAACAATAGGATCCAAGTCTATAAATTATAATTTGAAATTCATTAATAGGAAGAGGAACAAAGATGGAATCACTCAATGATCAAATGAAAAGAGTCAAGGCTCAAGAAATGATCTCTAGATTCAGAAGTAAGGAAGATCTCTATCGATACCTAACTTTACATGGTATGATAACTTGACGACTATTAACATCTTAAACAGTTGGCTTATTCTTCCAACGATGGAAGGTACCGAAATTTCATTCTTGAAAGCAATACTTTGCGAGGAGAAGAAAGCTTTTAAAAATAAAGAGATTAAACTAATAGAAATTCCTAACTACCCTGAGATTTCAGTCACTAATCTTTATGAGGATGCCATGTAAGATGAGGAAGTTGTAGTTTACCTTCCTACCAAGAAACAACTCTCTAATAAACTACCTGAGAGGAACTTTTTCTTTGATGTTCTTGGTACAATAAAAGAGGAGTATCTCAGAGAAATAATTGAAGAAGCACATAAGAAAGGATATTCTATCTTTCCTGAAGACTAGAAAAAGCAAGACATTCTAATAAGCTCAGCTTGGCTAGAGGAACTTAAGAAGCATCCTTATCTTTCAAGTAAGCTTTGACATATAACTTTGTAGGAGAATCTGGCACTGGCATATATCTTATGAAAGAGCATGCAAAGGTTCACAGAGAAAGAAAGTCGGAGTCAATTTATGAGGTGAGCAAGAGGCTTTATAAAGATGTCTAAAAACCAGATGAAATGAACATAGATGCAGGAGCTGGCACTAAGAAGAAATATGGGCCCAAGCAAGCCATAAGAAGAGGATAAGAAAGAGGAGCCAAACCCCTTTATGGGTTAGTTTAATATGTGAACTTATTCATTCGTTTAACTCTAAAACTTATTTATAAACATTCATTCTTCCCTCTCTCGCACATACTGTTGTCTTATCTACGTTCACTCTCTTACAGCTGCTTTGAATTAAGTCTACTGTATCGATGGGCAAGTCATGCATAAGATGATACAGCAGCTTCTTGTAGTGTGTCTTGATTTAACTCCAGTAGAATTCAATTCCATTAAATTATGGGCTATAAGGAACGTTGTATACAGGAGTTATGTTTAGCTCTTCATAAGCTTTCTTAGACTCCTTAGTCTTATGAACTGAGAGGTTATCAACAAACAGGATGATCTCTTGGTTACTATACTTCTCTCTGAGCTTATGTAGGAACTCTATATACTACTCTCGCTTAATAGAGCGAGGGTGAATAACATAACTCTCTAGGCCTGAGTCTTCACTAATACCTGCTAAAATTGCATGAGTTACAACCTTTACTTTCTAATCGTAGACTTCTATATTATCATACTTCTTATACCAAGACTTATTAATAAAGGTGTTGAAGGTAAACACAGCTTCATCAGCGTGTATGAACTTGATGTTATTAGTAATAGCTCTCTGCATTTAATCATATATATAGTTTAAATTATTACTATAAAATGGCACTGTAAAATCAATCACTCTCTTCACTCTGTTGACAGTCTTGAAAGTAATACCATTTCTTCTATAAATATTGGCTATAGTTTAAGGAGAGATACGCATTCAGGAAACTTGCGATGAAACATCACAGCTCGCTAGTCTAGTGGAAAGTGTGCCCAATACTTTAAAGTCTTCGAGTCGCAGAAGTAGTCAATTTGGTGCTGTGAGAACTTTTATTTTCTTGCAAGATGCTTTCATGTGCCTGAATTATAATGCTAAGAAGCCAACAAGCAATGATACCTAACTGTTGAGGCACTCTTGCGCAGGAGCTTTGATATAGCAGCATAATTCATTACAGGTTTGACTTAGTCTCTATTAATACTTGTATCATACCTAAGCTTAAGCATTAAATCTAAATATTACTCATCATAAATAGACCCTAAATTTCGCTAATTTCTATTTCTCATTTTGTAAATTGGCCTAATTTCTCTACTAACCTTAATAAGACCCAAACTATACCCTACAAATCAAAGCACTTATAAACCTCACTAAGGGATTTTGGGGTTTTGAATACGTAAACCCCAATAAGTATGTGCATAAGAATTTGATAAGTGCGTAAACGAATTTAATTATATGTGTAAATACGAAAAATTAAATTAAGGCTTTTTAACTAAATTTGAAAATGCCTCTTTAAGGTCCTTAGAAAGCGAGTCCGTGAAAAGCAGCGAATATTGAATCTTTAATTCTCTTAGCACTTAACCGTACCAATTGATTAAGAATGATTAGTCAACTCGAAACAACCTAAAAATCCAGTACATTTCCCTATTCACTTCCCCTCTTTTACAACATTTTCCTTCCCCTTACCCTGGCAACCCCCTAAAATCCAGTATTTTGGCTTAAACCAGAGCCACTTTTTCGACCTTCAAACCTTCTACCCGAAATTTCCATTTATGAGTACCATTAACTTCTAGCGATTCCCGCCTTCACATTTCTCCTTGCCATTATTCAGTTATAGACAGGCAAGGCTTTTGAATTTTAACGAATTTCGCGATTTCGACATTTTTTTAAAAAGCCAATTTTGGATGGGCTCGAGCTCGAAACTTTCTAAAAGATATCATGGCTCTTCATCCACCCATCACCTTGAGACTTAAAGCTGCTAGTTATGTTAGTAATAGTGAATTATATCTACTTGAAGTGCAATTTCTTCTAACTAGCTATAAATCCGGAGGATAGAGACAAAAGTGTGAAAAATCTCTCAGTAAATTTGCAAAAATCCAATCCAAATTTTAATAATCCAGCTATTTAGTATTAAAATCCAGTCGAATTAATCATTAAAATCTACCATAAACTAGATGAATCCAGCCCCTGGATTTTAGATGGCTTCTAAGACTGACCCTCCTCAACTTCTCAATAAGTAAGCTGGTAAGCTCAAATCTTTGATATTACCTTCTATTTAGAACCTATTAATGATTAGCAGGTGCCAGAACTGGTACCCGAACAAGAAAACTTACCTCAGACTTTTGAAAATCAACTAGACAATGTAAATCTTGAAGATGCGGGTAAACCTAAAGGTATAAAATCTGAATATAAAAATGCACAAGACAGTGCTAAAATCAATCGTCGCAAAGGAATTTCTGCACTAAAACAACTTTAATTTAAGTTTGCTGCTGGAGCAGGAGGATTTTGCAGGCTTTGAAAAGACTAAGGATTTTAAGTAGTACGTGAGAAAGTATTTAAATAACAATAAACCCAAGTAAGTGAAGCACAGCCACGAAAGTAAATCGGTAATTTCAGAGCCTCCTGAACTATCTGCAATCGACGAAGAGGTGAAGGTGAGTGATTTCACTACGAGCGTAAGCTTTGCAAGCGATTAGAAACATGATAAAGAACCCTTACCTCAACTCTTTATAAACTACGGCGCGATCATCGGCCACGAGGTGTTAATTAAACACTTTGAAAATTTCAAAAATTCTAAATATTATGAAAGGTCTTGCATCTTGCAAGAAATAGTGACTCGTAACACTCAGTCACTTTTATCATTCTTGAACAATTTTGAGAACGTCAACGATCAATAAATACTCTAGGACCTGTTCTCCCTGCTGGTGGATTTAATTCTCAGCAATAGTAATATAGATCAAGATTCCAAGCCTCGTATATTTTTAGCCGCTTTTGGTTATTATATGGGAGAAAAGTCGAAGTTGAAGACTCACTTATTTTGGAATCAATATTATTATTAATTCGCTCGCCTAATGCAAAGCAAGCACTAGGCCTGGCAAATTACGTATTTTTCAACATAGCTTCAGTCTTCACTAAACAGCTTGCTCAAGTGAAAAAACTGGATGATTCAAACCCTTATGTAATACAATTTATGAGTGACACCTGGTAGTTATACTCAATTGACCCTCAAGTTAGAAGGTTAATACCTTCTTCATTCTTTATATTGAATGTTCCTTTCATTACTTTACTCAAACAAGACTGCGGCTTGCACTTAATCAGAGATATTCCAGTTGCATATACAGAGCACTTCGTGAGAATTTGTGCTTTAAGTTGCTGTCCAACTGTTGACTCTTTAAAAGAGTACATCTCATTAACCAGGTCTACATTCTTACAGAAGTAAGAGGTTATAGATTAAAACACCATGGTTTACTTTATGAAAGGCCTCGCATCAAGACTATAGAATAGAGACGTGCAATGGGTTGGTAAGATTGAGCAAATCAAGAGGCTTTAACAGTAATTAATAGAAGCTTAGGTTGAAAAGAATGTAAGTCTTACAAGCAACATTATTGAAAACTGCCTTAATGGTGACTGTTCTGAAATTCAACGAATTTTGCAGCTACCTCGCAATATGGAAGCATTCTCTGATAAAATTGTTGCAGAACTACTTTAACTCTTTGAGAATGTTAACATTATGCACTAATTAGCAAGGACTTTCAATTAAAAGCCTTCAAATGAAAGGTTGAGTGTGAGTGAAGATTTAGAAAAAAAGCAGCAAAATCTTGGATTTAAGTTGTATAGTTCACAAGTTTTGTGCATTAACTACATTTGCGATAACTTACAGTCAAGCCATTTAATTCATTTTGGTATTGGAAATGGCAAGACCTTAATTTCTATTGCGTTAGCCATTCTTATAGCTCTTAAAACCAAGCTATCCGTAATCATAATTGGTAAGAATGAGCACTTGGTATAGAGGGATTTCAAGAAATTCTAAAAGTTAATTAGTGCAATGGCTCTTAATTCAAACTTTAATTTCATTGCAAGAAGCGCAGGTATTTATTTCTTTACTCAGCCACAACTGAAGAAATAAACGAAGAACCCTAAATTCATGAGTTTGTGGCACGAGAGTATCGTGCTGGTTGTTGAGTCTGATTGGATTTTATTTGATGGTTCCAGTGAAAACATTGTAAACTAGCTCAATCTCATCAAGCAAGCTAAAAGTATTGTTGGTTTTTCAGGCAGCCATCTTTCTCAAACCGAATAACATTGCCTTAACTTGGCTTTGTCAAGCACGCCTGTGGTGTTCCCTACACTTGATAAGTTGTAAGGAGACAAGAAACTTAGCTGGCAGACTTGCTCGTGAATTCAAATCAAGGAGATTATTTGAAAACAATCAAGGAAATCTAAAGGATTAAGTAACGAATTCCCCAGTTTTAATTGTTGCCTCTGCAAATTACAGCACTATTGAATTAGGCCTTTAATATTCAGGCTTTGATTTCACAAGTTTCAGCCACAGCCACGCTGCTGTAATTGAAGCTACCCTTGAAGGCAGGTATTTAATGAAGAATGCAAGCAAGAACTATGGAATTTACTTGTTGAATGAAGCATAGGGTAGAGGCACAGACATTTAAACGAATGATGAAATCAATCAAAATGGTGGCTCATATTTAATTATCGCTGATGTTTTTACAAAAAGATCTGAAGAATAAATCATTGGTAGGATTGGTAGGCTCAACACCAAAGGTAGATGGCAGAGAGTGTTATATAAACTCGCTTCTAAAAGTAATGCAGAGCAGCTGCTCGTAGTGGAGTAAAATGAAACAGACCTTAATCTTGATCGCAAGTACAATTTGGTATAATCAATTTTGTAAAATCAATAAGAAGCAATGGAAAATTCAATTGAATCAAACTTAGTGCCTCAAGAATAGATAACTGCAGAACTTTCCAATAAGAATGAGGATGATATGAAGGTACGAGAAATTGTTGAAAACCTTATAAAGGCTCACTGAGAAATCTTATAACGAAGCAATCCATCCAATTGAAGAAGAGAAGAAAGAAAAAGTTGAGGAACTTAAAGAGGCTGTCTGAGTTGAAGAACCAACTGAATAAAGTAAATTGGGTTTTTATTAACCAACTCTCATAGAGGTAATAGAAGAGAAGATGAGTTAAATCCAGTGCTGCAAAACAAACCGTTTGAAGAGGTATAGAAATTGGTGCACAAGAATTTAAAGCGGTAGCACCATGAGATTCAAAACCCCAAAACTCCTTAGTGAGGTTTATAAGTGCTTTGATTTGTAGGGTATAAGTGGGGTCTTATTGGGGTTAGTAGAGAAAACGCAGGTTTTTTGTGAATTTAATGAATATTTAATGATTATTAGTGGTATTAATTCAAACAAATTTTATCTGCTTATCTTTGTGATACCTCTTGAATCTAGGTCTCTGGAGTGGCTCATATATGTCTTCTAAAGATTATCTTGGATAAGCTGGAGCTCTAACGATTATCATCTCTACAAGCCTTTTAATTTCATTGCAGACATCTTCGTTTTATATATGTTTAGAAGCCAAACTTATTGATTATTTTTCGTGCTTTGTCCAAAGTAAGACATACTTTCCATATCGCACTCTAAGATTATGGCAGCAACTGCCCAAACATCCCATTAAACAGAGCCATTAGTCCACTTCTCCCTCATTGGAAAGTATCTTGGTGTGCTACGCACCTTAGCCAAAGTTACTATTTCTTATCTTATTGCTCTATTGAAATCAATGACTACAATTTCTAATGGACAGAGATTTAACATTACATTTTCAGGCTTCAAATCTCTATTTACATACCCAAGTTCATGAAGCTCTTAAACACCTTTAATCATTTCTGACAGTATCTCATTTAAATCATCTGGGTATCTATTATGATAGAGATACTCTCTCAAAGTCAAATCAAACTTTTTCAGTCTTAATGCAACAAAGCCATGCCCAAGAATAACTCCATCAAGTCTAAGTAAGTTCTTAAACTATTTTTTCTAAAGCCTCCCTCAGTATTATGTATTCGTTTGCAAATTCATTTTGATACTGCTCGTTTTTAATGAGATATTTAAAAGGATATACTTTGTAAGCATACTCACCAACCACTATAAGCTTAGCCTTGTTTGGCAGGTCAAAATGCAAGTATTTTTCAATACAGCTTTCAATATCAATTGCATTCAATGCAGGTATATACATAGCTCTCTCTTAAAGACATG